>WBMY01010279.1:37742-107923 GCA_013397315.1 Donacobius atricapilla
CAAACCATTTCAATGAATGAGCTGTCTCTGTGGTCATGTATATCGATGTAGTGGCACCACAGGGGGTGAGGGACAAGAGGAAGGACAAGTTGCTGTGCAGGGTCAGGAAGCTCCTGCAAGGCTAGGGCAGGAGCTTCCTAAGCAGCTTTGCTGCTGAGGAGAATTTATCATCAATATGCCCCTGAGAAGGCAGAACATTGCAGCATGGATTCAGGAACAAGGAGCCAGGCTTAGGAAAGGCCAGAAACTTTTAAATCAGCTTTGTTTTTGGAGAAATATGGATGAAGACTCAGACTCTGAGACAGCAGCTCTGAAGAGAGTGAGCTGTTCCGCTCACCTCGTTGGGGTGTCCTTTCCAAGGCTCATCTATAACAGACCCAAGCAGGCACTTGTCATGGCCTGTCATGGTCACAGTTGCTCAGGCATCATATGCATCCTCCACAAGAGGGTCCCTTCCGTAGCACAGGCCTACTGATGGCCACACTAGTAGCAGGAGGGGGGAGGCCTGCAGTGGGAACCCTTGAACCACCAGCCCACTCAGAGCAGGACACCATGGCCTCACAGAGTCTGCTGTCTCAATGCAGCACTCTCTGACCCCACATAGTTTTCTGGGGAGATCACAACTTAAACTTGGTATGCCCAGGGACCACAGAAGGATATTGTCATGAGGATTAGGGGTCAATTTTCTTTCCAGAGGTCTCAAGGGTGTTGCATTATGTTTACATCAGGAGTGAGAGCAAAGATATCGCTGGAGGCAGTGATCCCCCGAAACTGCGGTGTGGAAGCTCTGGGGAGCCTTGCTGCAGGGGGACCAGCTTCCACCACGCTCTGGTGAGACAAGGCCAACCAGTACACCAATTTCAGACCAAGCCAGCAGAGGTCACAGTAGGTCCAAAAAATTCTCGATGCCCTTGTCCAGCTTAGTCTGCCCGCACAGTTCACCGCTGACTGACTGGTATTAAACCCTTGTCCTACTCAACAGCCTGAGCCAACCTGACAAAGTCAGGTTTTGGCTGCAGAGTACCTTCCTGGAGGGAGCAAATAGCTCCTGGAGTCTTGGGCTGTGGCTTGGTTGTAACTCTCTTCCCCAGCGTGTGCTCCTGTTGGAGCTAGTGTATAATATCTTGGTGTTAAAATCAGTCATGAGGGTGTGGACATGTTTTCCTCCTGTCATTGCACAGAGGAAAATCACTAGATGTGCCAGCCTGTCAGGCTCCTTTATCTTCTCAGACCTCTCACCTTCATCCTCCCTGTGCCAAATTCATGCCTGGGCTGGAAGATGTTGCTGCTGCATGAAGGTGATCTGGTCTGTAGGGATGTTGGGTCCACGTCTTCTTGTACTGTGTTACCACCTTACCAGCAACTGCTCTAGGAAAATCTCCTGAGCATCTCCATGCCACAATCTGGGTGGATCCCTGTTGCATTGGGTTTTTCTGTGGTCTTCCACAAGATCTGGGATGATCCCCATGGAGATACATGTACTGTAGGGGCAGGTAGGTTTGCAGACAACCAGTCCATGTCCCTGCTCAATTACAGCTCCCCAAGGAAATTGCAGGCATGGCAAATGCAAGACCAAATGTATTCAGTATACAGAGACACTGGGGATTTGCTTCCTCCATTTCTAGCAACAGTATCTTGGGCACAGAAAAAGCAGAAGTCAAAAACTAATTTTTTTTAAGTGAATTTAGGAGCCATGAAGGTCTGTATGCCTTTCCTGGTGTCAAAATCTGCACAGGATCAGGGTCTGGTTGGCTGTGGTCTCCCACAGGCTACTGGACCACACACCAGGGCACCTTTCTTGACAAAGACTTTCTTGGCACAATGCTTTGGTGGCTTCAGAACCCACCATGGCTATGACGTGTGGCATTGCCCGATGGCCACAAATACCCACGTTCTGCCATGGAAAGTGTGAGATGGCTGTGGTTGGGTGAGCTGGGCAAATGAAGCCTGGTAGCTTGAGTCCTGTAGGTCTCTGCCACTGGAGGGGGACAGAGCACCTCACTGCAGAGGTAGGTGCCCCTACACCCCTCCCAGAAGAGATCCTCCCATGCTGTAGGGCTTTCATCCAGTTCATCCTGGTGGATGGGCCACTGCTTGCAATGCCGCGCCCTGGAGTGGGTCATCGCGGGATTGCGCTTTTAGCAGAGGAGGGGCGCCGTTTGGCAAGACGGCAGCATTTCACACAATAGCAGTGAATCCACTGAGCATTGATGAGCCTGCCACCATGAGTGGCCCAGCACATCCAGGGATGGGTGTTGATCAGGGGCTCTCTGGAGATAAACGCAAACCTCCTTTGAACTTCAAGTATGCTTCTGGTGGTCTGTGATTTCCAACTGCTCTCTTGTCACCTTTGGCCCTTGAAGAGCCACTCACCATCTTTCCCATTAGTCCATGGCTTGAATTGCTAGAGCGGGGCAGTGCTGGTGCAGTGTCCTATCCCTGACTGATCTGCAGATGCATTCTGCAGATCTTGGCAGTGATGCCTAGAGCAGCAGTTACATTGGCTGGGTTCAGCACTGGGCTGACCAAGACCATCTGCACAGATGCACAGAATGCAAGAGGCATCACACTGGTACACCACGGTGAGGTGGGTCCTGCGCTCTGAAATGGCCCATTTTGCCTGGCAGAACTTCCCGTGGAGCAGAGCCTGCAGAGGGTCTCACCAAAAAGACATGATCTCAGCTTTGGTCAAGAGGACGCCACCTGGGCAGCTCATGCCTTGCTCACCTACTGGGCTCTTGTGCTGCTATTGTGCCAAATACCACAAAGAATTGGGTGGCAACTCCCCCTGCACATTTTGGGAGGGTGTGGTGATCTGGGAGAGGCTTTCCCACACTGGGCTACCCTGAGGAGCAGACACCTCTCTCCTGACCAGCTTGCTGCGGACGATGAGACCTGATCGATGAATGAAGATGGCATACTGCCATCAGGCTGCATTGTGCAACAGTGCATGATGCAACTGAACTTTACATAACCTGACGCAACACTTAGAGCTGGAGTTTAAAGCTACAGGTCCTGGGTCATTACTGTATGGTGGATGTACCCCCGTGGTGTACACATACATGAGGTCACCCAGTGTGTGGACAATAGCACTGCTCCAGGCAGCTCCAGCTTTACTCTTGGGTTTGAAATTGCTTAAACCAACCAACCAACCAACTATGTTTCATTGAGGATGACAAGATCAGGGGCAGAGGCAAGATCCACATTTATTGCAGACAGCAACTGTGGAAATGTCATCCATGCAGCTCAGTTTGTGCCCTTCATTCCTACCTGTGACTCATCCAGCCCAAAGTATCTTTCCACACTCCAGCCCTTCAGCCTTGCTGGTCCAGACCTGGACCCCAGCTCTGCCTGTGTGCTGCAGCCTCCCAAAGCCTGTGATAGCACAGTCCTCCTTAGCAGGCCCTCTCCCCTAGAAGCGCCTGAACAGCTTTCTCTTTTCATGTGAAATCATGGCTTTGAGCTCCATGCTGTGTTAGACAGGCTGCCTTGGACTATGTTAGCCTGGTACTTTTGGAAAGGTGGCAACGTTCCTCTCCTGAGGCAGGACACAAATGCTGTACAAAACACTTAAGATAATGTAAGATAATTGCCTTAAAGAAAATTGCCTTAAACCTGACTTTCATTATTGTCCATACTAAGCTTCAGGCCAAAGTAATTTCTCATCTTTTCTTTGACATTTATCATATTTAAGCTAAAAGAAAACAGAGAGGAGTTGCTGGCCTGCTGTTTTCTGTACGGCAATGAGAGTTTGCAGCTGTTCTGAGGTGTGTCGTGTGCGTGGTGCGTAAGCAAGGCTACGGAGCAGGAACATGTCAGAGAGGAAGGACAAGTGCCACCAAATAAGCAGTCATGGTATTTACTTTCCTCTCTGAAACAGGGGAATCCTGCAATGCCCCTCACTGCTGTAGCATCAGACCAGCCTAGGTAGCATAACTGTGTTAGCTTCCTTGGGCTTTTCTGTCTCTCCCTCTGCCCTCCCAGCCAGTCACCTCAGGAGATGTGGTTCCGATGCAGGCAAGAGAAAGAAACAAAGCCTGGGAAGAGCCCAGTTTTCTTTTGGTATGAGGATCAGGCTAGCACAACTCCAAGTATCACCTGGGTTTACCTTCCCCCCTCAAGAGAAGCTAATCCTGGGCATCACCAGCTCTGCCAAGTTTACATGGAAAATACCACTAGCAGGACCAGCAACTCCTGAAACCAGACTGGGAGGGGACAAGCTGGTATCCCCTTTCTGATGTGACTCTGCACCTATGACTCATTGACATCTCAGTACCTTTCCAACCATGCTGTTGCGCCTGTAGCCAGTGCTTGGGTGCTGGTGAAACTTCTTTCTTTTCAGCTTTTTTTTTTTTTGCCAGGCCCCAGTGATATAACACCCCGGGTAAATTGCCACAGCCCTGCCAGAATATGCTGTGGTGCCAGAAAGAAAGTGTGAAAAATGCCTTTCCCCTCCCTGGTGCCTGGATTGTATCCCTCCAGTTCTCTCTTTCAGATATGTGGGCTCCCTTTCTCTCCTCCAAATTGTGCCCCCCACAACTGACATACATCAGACATTTTCTTGCCTGGCCATGGGCAGACAGTGCCTGCAGAGCAAACAAGCATGGCGAGATACCTCTGCCTCTGCCTGGCACCTGTAGTTCCAGAAGAGATCCTCCCATGGCATAGGGAGGAATTATAGGGCATTCACTCATAACCATCCTGGCAGCTAACTGCTGCATTTGCAGTGGCTTACAGGAAGGCTGAGTCTTCACAACTGCTGCTTGGTGCTGGTCTCTTTACTTCAGGTTCCCTATCAGCAAAGTGGGAACCAAGACCTGGAAAACAAAGGCACCACATAGTTCCTTACAGAGAAGAGAGAAGAAAAGAGGTGAAAGGCCTGAAGCTGTGAGCAGAGATGTGTGCTGGCAATGGTGTGAGCTATTTGTGTGCTGTGGTGAGGCCTCGACACCACTGACCACTTACATAGAACAACCTGGGTGTTTGAACTCCACCCAGTGAGGATTCACTGGTATGAGAGCAGCACCTGACATGAACATCACCAGGTGCCCAAGATCAGTTCACAGATATTCTGGAAGGATGTGTAATCAAACCAGTTCTTTACATCCCTAAACTAAACAGCCTCCAGGAAGCAAATCAATGGTTAAGAAGACAGGCCAAAATGCTGAAGTAGAAAGCAACATTTACTCCATACTCATGGCCAAGTTGTAGTGGGAGGGACTGCTGTGTATACTCAGTAAGTGCTGATCCGTGACTGTGTGGCTCTTTGTATTATGTTTAAGAAGGAAAGAAAAACAAGAAATTGTGACCAGAGTGGGATTATAATCCAGGAATACAGTGGCTGCTAAAAAGCTAAAGAGGAAACCACAGAATAGTGTCTTCTGTTAAACCAGCGGGTGAAATTGTTGCCTAGATGATGGAAGTTTCCCAAACCTCTCTCCATAATGGCACTTGTGATGGCTCTGTGTTTAGGCTCCTGAAAAATGCAATTAAAAAAAAAAAANGGGAGCAGTTAGTGTGTGGTATGTAAAATGAAGCAATACAAAACCAGTTATTAACTGAGGCTGATTTGGCCTTAAAATGTGCTCTAGGAACTGCTGTGTCAAAGGATACAGCTACTCCAGAAGACAGGGAGTTGCAACAGCATCAAACAGCCTGAAACAAAACTTTTTTGTTCCTCTTTTGGGGGACAGCCTCTCCTTTGAGGTGAAAGTCCTTCAGGAGAGTATCAGTACTGAAAAAAATTCATGAGAGAAAGCTTTGTTGAAAGATAAACGTGATTATAATTCCACTGTGCTTCTGAGAACCCATCCACAGGATAACCTGTGTAGAGGCAAAATGACAACATGGGCTGGACCAGGGATCCTCTCCGTCTACTGAGGAAGGATGTCAGTGAGGAGGACAAATAGGGTTTTCCATTTTGTGGTGGTTCCCTAGTTGCTGTGAACCAAGATGAATATTCTTTGGCTAGGTCTGACTAAGCAAAACTTACCAAATCTATGGGAGTGCTGGCTGTTGGAAAAAAACCCTGTGAATAATACACACAAGGTTTTATTCCAGCATAACAGGCCAGCACTAGGATAGCTCCCACACCCACGTTCTGATGGAGGGTCTTGGCCCTGCTGTTGCAGAACATTTTTAACTTTCATAGTGATGCAGCCAGGGATTATTGCAAATGACAAGAAGAGGTATCTGCAGAAGTACTAGTGAGGCTGTCAAGAATGGCTGCGGAGCAAATGAGGAAAAAGTGTTTTTTCCAGAGTCTCAACCATGTGCTGTGGGTCTTGTATATGATATTCATAAATCACAGTAATGCATGAGACTATCCTCAAGGCACCTCAACTACAAGATATGTCACAATTATCTTCCTTTCTGGGGATAGGCAGTTATTACCAGCAGGTCTTGCCCAACACATCAACACTATTACACTCCCTAAATAGACCAGTGCACAAAGGACAGAAGTAATGTTGATCCACATGATGTGTCAAGGCTCCAGATGAAGCAAACAACTTTGCATTAACAGAAAATGAAACTGCCTGTAAAATTAACTTGCAGCACATCGCCATGCGCCTGAAACACTGATGCTGAAAGCCAGACATCAGGGTAAAATACTCAGAAGAGCCACACTTGGGGCTTGCTGGCATCTGTCTGCAGCGCTGTACTTGCACCCAGAGACAAGACCCACAGGTCATCTTGGGAGGTCAGCGGTTTAACCGCAGCTTATCTCAAGAGGAAACAATTTACTCTGGTTGCAAATGCCGAACACTGGCTTCAGTGTTAGCAGGAAGCCTGGTTAGGAAGAGGGAAGGTTTTCTGGGGTACTTCCTGCTTGGGTGGTGTGGTAGGAATTCCTAGTGACTGGTACCACAGGCACCTGGGGAGTGACAGGTATCTTAATGCAATGTGAAAGAGAAAACAAGCCAAGTCGACAGAGACATCTGATGAAAGGATGAGGAGATGGGCTTAGCACATAGCGTCTTTGAGCCTTCTTGGCTGGAAAGAGAGTACTGAAATACATGTCCAGGTTTCCTAACGTGTGGCACCAGAGCACTTACTGTAATAAATCTCAGGTCTACTGTACTCCAAGAATTACATGATGGCCCTCTGGGAATGATAGCTATGAAAGCCCTGGCTGGAAATTTGGTTTAGTGGCCAGACACTGATACACAAATAGGAGGAATGGCAAAACAATGTCAAGGGTATTAATAAAGCTAGTTGGGAAATTTTCCATCAGAATAATTCTCCAATGGAAAGTGCTGCTTTCACTAACTCAGCAGTTTCTGTAACAAAATTGCAGATTTCCATTGGGAAAATCAAACTGAAGTATCCTTGGCTCTATTTTTGGCAAGAAGAAAATGAAATTGCCAAGAGCATTGTAGGCGGACTAACAGAAATTGTCTTTCTCTGCAGCTCTCAGACACTGAGCCTTCCCCTCGGGTCCAGAAATTGGAGATGCTGCTGAGCAGAGATACAAGAAGGCTGGGAGATAAAAAGTCACCCCCCCAGGTTTTTGACAGGTCACCTGCTCCAGAAAACAAATATATCCCCACCAGATGGACAGCCAGGAGGCCAGAAGTTTTCATTCTGGTTCTTGTAAAGCTTAATTTTTGTGGAACTCTAATGAAGACAGGATTTTTGATTTTTCAGTTTGGTATTTTCATTAAAAAGAAACTCAGCTACTTTTGTTTTCTTTCTTGCTGGAAGGGATTTGTGTTTCCCAGCCAACTCCAGGTATCAGCAAACCCTACACTTGCTTATATATTCTCCGTTGTATTCTCAGGAATGGCCAGCTGCTCTAGGAAAGCAAACTTAGAAATGGGCCTATTACAGAACATATGTTTTTGATTGCAGGGAATGCACCTCATAAATGGCCTGAAGTGCTGCATACGAATACTACTAATTTAACACAGACTGGGAAAGTGTTAAATTAGTATTTTCATGGACAGGAATTCCTACTTGCATTGTAAGTGATGGAGGGTCACTTTTTTGATGTTCAAAAAGTTGTGTGCTTTTATCTTACAAAACAGTATCAGCCCTGTCTCCTAAGTTCCTTGCTGCCCTGCCATAAGAGGAGCAGTGGGAAGATTTGTTCAAATATCCGATTCAGTGATCCACACCAGAAGTCTGGATAAAGTGAACTTACAATAAAAAAACATGAATTCTCTTGTGGCCTGGAAAGAACATGTTAATGCAGATCTCAGCTACAGTCATCCATGGTCTTGGAACACAGATTTTTCTTGCTGGGACTTGCTAGCACCTGATTTCCAGGGGGGCGTTTGTTTGAAAAGTGATAGGATCAAATGGCCCCATATAGTCATGCATGCGTCTGCTGCTTTCAGATTGGGAAAAAAAATCTGTACAAGAGGTAACTGTGAAAACTCAGAGAAATTTTAAGCTAATTATTTGACGACCTTCTTCTCTGTTTTATCAGGTGGAAATGGTATTGGGACCCTTGGAATTAATTAGAAAAATGGAGTGGTTGAATTGGGCCCTCTTATCAAAAATAATAATTGTCAGCTTCATGGAAATGTTTATGGTTATGGATGCTGAAGTAGGTCAGCTAGCAATTATTCATGTAGCAACAGTGGGGACATAAAAAATTTTTGAAAGACTGAGAACATTCTTAACATGCCTGCAAGTGCTTTTAGACATCAGATTTAAGGCTTCTACATTTAGAAACGTCAGTTGGAATCTCCTGATGCTTCAGTTTCCTGATTGGTAAAGTGGAAATACCTTTTTTGCAAGGATGTAATGTTTACCTGGTTATTGTCATGAGGGACATTGGAGTTCTCTGGAATTCCCAGTGGACGTATTATGTGTTGCAGCTAAATGTTTGCTTCATGTTTGTTCTACCATACTTGTATATTGTTTTTTTTAAGTTCTGCTTCCCTCTGGAGTACTTTGGCAGTCAGGATTCAAGAAGGAATGATTCTACATGTCCTTCAAGCGGGACATGTAGAAAAGGCCCGATGACTTGGTGCTCCTCTGCAGAGCTTGGTAGCAGGGTCAGCTTCTCCAGTGCTGCTCCTGTCTTTGTGGCAATGTTTGTCCTGCTTTATGTCACTGCTTCAGAACTCCCAGAACCTCTGTCTTTTGTTGTCATTTGGGATCTGTCTTTTTCAGCAGCTGGCCATAGCATGATTGTAATGACCTTCAAAAACTATCCCAAAGGAGCATACTGGAGCTTTGCTTTTTCTCACTGACTTTCAGTTTTCCCCTGTCCTCCTACAGAGCTCACAGTCTTGCTCCCCTTGGTCTGAGCTGCAGGAAAGCTTTTATCCATCAGGGTCAACCGATCCTTCATCCGCCTCTCGCCTCACTGAGCTTTCACCTTTTGCAAGTTCCCTGTCAGACCCAGCTGTGGATAGACTAATCACATTTCTGTCAGATAAAGATCAGCAGAGGCGTCACAGATGAGGCTGGGCTTGACTTCCTGGTACAGGGTCAGCTAGTGTATGATCTCGCCTCACACTCCAAAACACACCACTCTCCATCAGCTTCCTTGCTTTTGTTAGCAGAAAGTAGTGGGACAGTGCTGGGTTAATGGTTGGACTTGATGACCTTAAAGGTCTTTTTCAGCCTGAGTGATTCTATGATTCTGTGACTTCTGGTGGTGGGTCACAGGCCTGGGTAAGTATAGCTGTTCCCTCTCATGGGAGAAGGCTCCAGGGTGTCCAAGGAGGCATCATTTACACAAGCTCAGAGGGCCCTGAGGACTTTGGTACAAGTACCTGTTACATCCAGAGCAGTGCAGCCATCCTTGGCAGCAAATCCATGGGAATTTACTTGCATAAATGTACAGTGACACACTTGTATGTATTTCTGAGTCACATCCTGTCGGTACTTCCTGCACCAGTTACATCTGTGGATTAGATAGATAGAGAAAAGGGAAAAAAAAAAAAAAAAGCTGTGAAAAATAGTTTCATAGAAATCTCAAGGACCAAGATCTTAAAATAATACAAGTTCAACAAATGGTCTTAGTACAATACACAGATCAAATGCATGAGCCTCTCTCCCTTCTCCATTGGCTCTTCTGCATCTTAACTAGAAAAGCACAGGCACTTTGGGGAGCTCTGGCCCTTTTCCTAGAATATGCTATAAGGCATTCTCTGTCTACAGAAAAAGCAAACTGTCTTACTTTTTGTCCCTCTTTCCATTCCTCATGATCTTGGTCTTACATGGGGATGGCAGCTGATGCTTAAGACTTAGGACAGCTGCATAATTCATTGGCAGGATTGCTGAATTTATGGAGAGGATCAGATATCAGAAAAACGGGGTTCTGGACTGGATGGATTGGATGTTGCAGTTGGTGATATTGTCAAAAGGGACATGAAAAGTGATCTCATTTCAGTTTGGTGCAGTGCACTAACTAATTCCGGGGAATATACACAATTCTGCTAAATTAATCCCTATCTCAAGTTGCCCATATAAACCCACTAACAAACTTTTTTTCCCTTTTGGTTCACTTAGAAAAAATGCTGAAAACACATTCAAAAGGTTTTTGTTTGTTTTTCTTTTCCTGTGATGCACGTGTTACTGCCTTCTGCTAGATATAAGATGATGTGGGGTATCATGGTGGTTTTCAGTGGCACACAGAAACACCTCCAAGGCCTGCCTGACATGTCTAATGCGTGTGTTCAAGCTTTAAGGAAATATAAGATTAGGGGTCAGGAAAGTAGGTCCATCTAAATCAGATTGGCTGGAACAAATTTTTAACCTTCTGTAATGTGTGGCATAGTCTGCTTCCCTTGGCCAGCAGGAGATGTTCCTGTGAACTGCAGAGGACAATGACACATTTAATTATGTGAGTAATGGAGAAGATGGAGGTGAATGTCCTCGACCTCTCTGGATCAGCCTGTAGTTACCTGGACTGGGAATGATGGCCATGGTGGTCCTAACTAATCCAATAGTACTGTAGATGAAAAATAACTACCTACCTCCTCCTTGCCTGGTGTGTAAAGGATGCCTTGTGCTTTGCTTTCAAAGTTACCTCCATTGTGTGCAAACATTTTGATCCCTCCACTATACAGAAATTCAAATATAATAGAAGTTCAGTATAGAGCATCTTCCCAATCCCCTCCAGAAGCAACACCTCTGGGCTTTGCACTTTGTGTCTCATCTGCTATGGGACACGCTTCCACTCCTGGGACTGTGACAAGTCAGGGGAAGTGATTAGCCCCCACATTCTGGAAGGGGACTTTGCATGTCAGTCGCTGCTAACCCTGCAGCAGCGCAGCCAACATGACATTACCCTCAGCAAGGTGAAGGGTTTCCCTTCTGGAAAATGCTTCAGAAAGCAGCAGTGTCTCTGTCATGGCAGGCAGAGCTCCTCTCTGGCCTCTCGCTAAGACAAGCCATTGTCCATGTGCCTATGAATCACCCGAGCACACTCAGAAACACAAAGGTGTTGTGTCATGTGAATTGAGGGGTGCAAGAAAGAAACCGGGAGAGTTTCAGGGACTGGCTGTGCAAGTGGTCAGGAGCAAGATGACTACTTATAGAGGCCTTGTCTGTATCAGGACCAGCTACATGGGGCATGCACTGAGGACTTCAGCAGTAACCCTCACCACAGCCCACCATGCCGCAGCATTCCCCTCTGCTCCCTGTGGAGGAAGTGAGAAGCATGGTTGGCAGGATCCACACAGCTGCCTCACGCCTCCTCCAGTTTGTCTCTGCACTCCCACTGCTAGCAGCCCCTTGAAAAAGTATCTTTATAGCTAAATCACCCAGTCACCCCTAAGCTTGTCCATTAGTTGCAGTCTTTTGTGATGTGAGACTGCTTCTGGGAGCCTTCACTTCACCTCCATGCTCCTTTGTTTTCTCTGTCAGAGAAACCTTGATTATTTGAGCAATGTTTTGCAGCTGGGATGGCTGCTGGAATGAACTGGAAAAACCTTCCCCTCTGCCTGTAAGGTTCTAGATCGTGCCCCTGCTCACAGCACATTTTATGGATGCGGTTTACCTTTTAATGCAACAAAAATCCTCACCATCTGCTCCCATGTAGGTTTATACAGCAGTTACTTGAAGACTGAAGCTCTTGGTAACTGTGCTAGATAAGAACACAACTCATGTAGGGTTTGCCTCCTTCTTAGCTCATGCTAGCCAAATCCAAACTAGGATGAAAGCAGAATTTTTCAATGGTGGAGACAACTCTTTGCTAGAGCACTCTCTTGTGGGTGATAGCAGCTTTGTTTCTTGATGTCTTTGGATTGAAATTGGATGACCTTCTGGAAGGTATGCCTGGCTAGATGCAAACACTTGGGATCACTGAGGGGAGAACTGAGACCCAGTTTCACAGCTAGCTTTACATATGAGGTGTCAATCTGTTTTGGCCTGAACACACAAGTCTGGGCTTTGGTCCCCATCTAAATACAGCAGCATGTGGTGCTTTGGAGAGAGCTACTCTTTGCTCTCTGAGAACTGGTGACCATGTAGCAGCTCTTCAGACAGAAGTGGTTTGGCCCTGCCAAGGGTGAGCATTCATACTGGCTGCTGTGGGGACACAGCCAGCCTGGGGTACAGCTGAGCTGCAGTTTGTTGTGTGGCTAAGGACTAAGGTCGGCTGCATCTGCCTGTACCAGGAACCCCCACTAAACAGGCTGCTGCCATATCCTCCCAGGCTCTTCCTTAAGTCTCTTTCAGAGCTCAGATCTATAAGGAGATGTGGCTCTCTGTGCAGGGATTCCCGTACAATACCAGCTCTGACAGCTGGGCAACAGCTGGTTGCAGATGATTGCCAGCATTAATAAAGGAGGCTATGTGATGGATTCCCTTCTGTAGGGGTTACTAAACAAACAGAGCCTGAGGAAACCTGGCCTTCTCCAGGAGCAAATGCAGCACAAAAACTCTTCTTGTTCTTACAGGCCAGCAGCAGGTCCTTCTCCACTGCGATTTGCAGATAATCCCACGTACAACAGCTTCAGAAACTTATCTGGTGAGAGCAACTCCTCTCTGCTTCGCTCACCAGCCTGCTAGCTGTAAGGGAAACATACATATTGAAGAGAAGGATGACTCCTTTGGGGCCTCCTAAATGATTTTGCAGTGCCTTTGGGAGAATATGGGCAAACTGTGGCAAAGCTCCCATACATTATATACTTGTAGGCAGAGGTATGTGGATGTAGGGGATGGGAAAGATTGCCCAAGCCTCTCAGAATGGTCTCAGATGTATTGTGGTGTCTTCAAAGGATTGTGGGAGGGGCAACAGGCCACAGTCTCCACTTTTCTGCATCCATGGGCAGTGCAGTCCTCATATTGACTTCCAGCAGGCCCCTGTGCTCATGAGGAGAATGTTTCCCATCTCCCTGGAACCAAGGTCTCCCTTGTACAGGCAGTTCCCACTACTGTGGGGTCTGAAGGACAGCCTCCCAAAATGTACCAGACACCCTCTCTTGAAAGGCAGGCCCCTTCTTGGCAGCTGCTGAACCGTCTCCACATGTGCCACTGAGCTACAGAGCATTGTGGGCAAACTTAAGGGTAATGAGTGCCTGCAAGGGGGGAGGATCCCCTATGGTCTGCCTTTTAAGCACCCATTTCTCCACTCCTCCTGGTTCCCCTTCTCTTTGCTCTGGGTTTCCCTGGTCTCTCACAGCCTGCTGTCCCTTCCCTTGCCAGGGCTGTGGAGGCTGGAGCTGGGCAGGGGGTTAGGAGGCAGATGGGAGTTGGCGGCTTCACTCTGCTGGAGTGAGGGAGGGCAAGCCACTGACCTCCTAGCAGGAGTGACACAGGAAACCTATAATTACATGCTTGTGACAGCAATGCTGGATCTTGTTAATCACGCTGCTGCCATGTCAGAGATGCTGCCTCTTGGGATTAAGGAAAACAAACAAGCTCAAGCGGCACTGGCAGCAGTGGTGACTCTGTCCAGTGATTACTCGGCACCTCCCAGCGCAGTCCCCCCACAGCACTGGCTAGCCCAGCCATGAGGAGAGTGTGATGGGAGCCGAAGGCTCAGCAAACAAGTTTGTCCCAGTAGAGCCTAATGGATCCATCATTTGCAATGGCAGATTGGAATCCTCTCCCTTTTTCAGCAGCTCTCTAAACACATGACACCTTCACCTCCCCTTGGAAGTCACCCCACTTTTTTCCCTCTGTGTTTTGTAGGAGTAGGCTGAGGCGTAAAGGAGGTTTACACAAAGCCCTGCAGGGAGTCAGTGGTAAAAGTGGGCTTTAAGTGCAGCAATGCTGCTTCTACACCCTGTTTCCTCAACCCTTGCTCTGCTGTTCTTCCAACACTGTCTCTCAGCCCTTCTCCTCCACTTTGGAGGGAAGCCCTGGTGTTCTGCCCTGCAGTAACCCTGTCCACTGTGCTGGCTACTTTTTTTTTTTTTTTTTTTTTTTTTTTTTTTTTTTTTTTGGTGATTGCTAAATTTCTCCACTTTTGCAGTGTGAACTTTGCTTGAGCAGTTTCCTGTCCTCGTGAAGCGACTCCACCTCTGATCCCATCCCCACCTATTGGAAAAAGTCTTGGCAAAAACACTCAGGGAATACAAGGTTTCAGCTAATTCCCTGCTCCTGGATAAAGGTCTCTGGCTGAGGCAGCCCTAATGGCAGTGGAGAGAGACACTGTTGCCTAACTGAGCTTAACCAGGTTGTGTCATAGAGGGCAAACGCATCCCACATCCTTGTGGGGTCCCCTGTGCCCCAATAGCCAGAGTCCAGAAAAGGGCAGTGACACAGGACAGAACTTGCCTCAGGCCAGCATGGGAAACAGAGGGTTTGGGACTTGGGGTATGGAGGTCCTTGGTGCATCCCCAGAGAACGAGGGGAGCGAGCCTTAGACTGGGGGCTCCAGGCTTCAGCCAGCCCCTAATCCAGTATACAGCTGAGAGGATCAAGAGATAGAAAAGTTGCTCACTGTAAATTCTTTTGAAGTCTGTTCCAACTGTTCTGCTGGGAACTTGCTGGCCTGCATGCCAGAGGGGATGCTGAGCTGGGAAGCCATGAGGAGCAGGGGTGTGTGTCTGTCCCCTGTGGGCTGTGGGCTCTGAAAAACCACCCACTTGCTCCAGGGCCCACTGCTGCCTGAGTGTCCCAAACCCAGGAACAAATGGTGACACTGGGGGGTGTGAGAACATCAGGATTGGTGAAGCCCCTCTGCTGGTCGGCCCCTGCAGGCCAACTGAGAGGGGGCAGAAAGGTTGCCAAGTGCCAGGACAGCCCAGCTGAGGAGATGGCTGGTGTGGGAGCAGCTGGGTGGACATGAGGCTCTGATCCTCTGTGGCTGTGGGTTGCAGGACAGCTTGCCGCTGGCTCTGCCTTTACATAAACACACTTTGCTTCTCTTGACTTTTCTCTTAATGAATTCCTCCTCTACCGGCTGTTGTTTTTGGCCTCCAGCTGATACTGTGGTTTTCCTTCTCCACACGTGATAAAAACACTCCTCACCAGCTGCTTCCTCCAGGTGATGGACACCTGTTGCTGGCCTCCTGTCCCCATATGGGTCAGGGTTAGTGGCACCAGGACACTGTCATCACCACACTGCAGACTTGCTTTCTGGACTCTACAGAACACAACATGACAGTGTGTGGTGGTGTGAAAGGGGTCTGCATAAAGGAGCCAATGCTCCCTGAAGCAGAGTGGAACACTGGGGATGCAGGAGAGGGAAGTGAGATGGAGGCACTATGCTTGCTGTGGGTCTGGATCCTTCCCAAGCAGCATGGGCCACAGAGTTGGAGCAGTGCTGCAGCCCAATGCATTTTCCAGCATAGCAGAGGTGATCAGAGAGCAGCCACTCTGCCTACTGGCTCTTAAAATTGCCTGCTTGAAGTGCACAACAAATTGATTAAGTAAAAATATCAGTAAAGAAAAGTATTTGTATTTAACAGCCCTTCCCCTCCTTCCCCACTTCCAAACATTTGTCCTTAAAATTCCTCTTGGAACACAATTCTAAACTTTTCTCTGAAACCACCAAGACTAGAAACTGCCTTTCTTTTCTAGGCAAGTCATGAAAATTTTCATCCCTCACTGAGAGCAGGGAAAACCCACATTATCACAAAACCTATCCTAATTTGTGTGCCTCTGCCCTTTGACCACTCTCCTCTCCTCTCCTCTCCTCTCCTCTCCTCTCCTCTCAAGTGGAATGAAAGTGTTTGGCAATGTTATGCTCACTAGCAGGCAACAAGCCACTATGAGATACCTCTATGATATAATCTGTAATTATAATGATATAATCTCTCCTCTCCTCTCCTCTCATCTTCTAATGCAGTATTTAAAACTCAAGTTTTATTTCTCTTCAGATTTATCCTTTTGCTTTTCTCTTTTTTCCTAACTTTTTCATTTCTGTGTGTTTCTTCTTCTTACAACTACGTATCTGTATGCTACATTTGTTTCACCTATTCTTTCCCACTACAGTGGAAAANTCCTCTCCTCTCCTCTCCTCTCCTCTCCTCTCCCTGTTGCATGGGGCAGGTCCCTCTTCAGATCGGTCCTTCCCAGCTGATATCTGTCCCTGCTCCTGAGGCCAGTGCTCCCAAATCATGGCCTGGCACTGTCTGGCTCATGACTAGTGCTGCCCACAGCACCCAGTCTCCCCGATCCATCTCTCCAGACTGTTTTTTATCCTCCCTCCTTTTCTATGAAAATGTAAAACACACAGTCCTGCTCCCTCTTCTGCCTATGCTTTCCTCTCCTACAACTCAGTGCCCTTTGTCTTTCTTTCAGTGAGTTTCCCATAGACGCAGGTTTTACAGTCTCAGAGCAGATGCAGCATAAATGCTTGTGCATGAAGGAGCAGTGTTGATGGGACTTGTCCCTTGAGGGACTGCCCCGGGATAGAGCAAAGTAGACATAAGGTATAGCTTCTATTCCTGAAGGCACAGAGTAATTTTCCTGACTGGGTGACACTGAACACCTTGTTTAAAAATAGAGAGAGGAACCTGAATGAACAGGCACCGGGTATGTGAGGTAACACAGGTAAAACTCCACTGTGCCAGACACCGGGCACAGACAAAGGGCCGCACCTCTGGTTTCACTGAACCATCTCACCTGATCTGGCACTGCTGGTTAGTGACTGATGATGTCGAATTCCAGTCCTGCAAATCCTACCAGGAATCCCTTCCTGCACATATAAGCAGTGCCCTTTGACCTGCCTGTGGACAGTGGCCAGGGCTCCCGGGCAGTCCCTGCTTCTCCTCATTTCTGACAGCCCCCCATGCTGCAGGAGGGCTGTGAGAACCTATTGGTATTGGTTTTGCGCGAGGATCTTGGGCTTGGTGTTGACCTTGTCCCATTTATCTGAGTTATGTAAGATCTTCCCGTATGGCTTGCTGGCTACGTGACACCTAACTATTTAGGCCAATGTAGTCTGTGACAAATGTGACAGTCAGTTTGGGGGAGGGAAGTGGCTGGCTTGCGTTGTCTCAGGCAGGAAGGGAAACAGCTGGATGCCGTGAAGCAGGGTCACTCCTCAACTGACACAAATTTCCCTGTCCCGCTGCTTGTGGGAGATGCCCAGTTTCAGCTGAGCTCAGCAGTTCTGCACCCAGGGCCTCTTTTCAGAGCAAGAGCTACACTAATAAATCACCATGTTCCTTTTTGACCATCCTATTCAGGGCAGGAGGGAAGATGAGAGGGTAACTCAGAGAGCTGGGTCCTTTGCCTCTCCTTTGTGGATTCTGAGTTGGGCTGAGATTTCCTTGTGGTTCATTCAGAGACAGTGCAGTTCTTGCTAGAGCTTCAGTTTGCATTTAGGCCAAAAGAGCCAGTACAAAAAGCAGGAGCTGCTTCCTGGGCTTTGGGATACAAATCCCTGGCAGCTTTGGAGGCATGAGCTTGGGATGGAGTTGGCAGCAAATGGGATGCTTATCACTGGGCTTGTTAGAATAAGAGCAGCATGAGGAGCTTGCAGGAGCTTGCAGGTCCAGGGAGGTGCAGATCACAGTAGTGCTGACACTGGCTTGTCTGCAGAAACTGTCATTGGACTTCATCTATGTCCTTCTTGCCTGTCTGCCCCATCAGGGAGGCTATCATCCCCATTCTGGGCATTGTCATGGAAAAAACATTCCCAGACAAGGCAAGGGCTCTTGTACCTCTCCCTGTGTTATGCTGAGGGTGCTTTGTGTGTGACTGTCCAGCACTTCCAGCAATGTAGTGGGTGACTTCCACCCAGAATGTCCTGGTCCATTGTGATTATGCTGTACTCAAAATTAAGAGGTGCTGTCAGACTTCCAGTTTCCGTTTGAGGTGCAGTGCCCTCCTTGTCTCCCCATCATAGTGCCTTCAAACAGCAGCAAAAATATTTGTTTGAGGAAAAGGAATAGAGAAAGCACCAATGACAAGAGATGTTAGTTGGCAGCAAACTGCACCCCTAACAGGTGCCTTCAGATAGCCATGGCTGTGGTCTGACATTGTTCTTGCCACCACTCTGCCTCATGACCATGGGCATATTATTTGGCCATGGGTCACAGCTTTGATCCCCCATGCTGGAGGCACAGGAAGCCAGGGTGTGTGAGGTGCCATGTCTCTGCTACCAACCTGGGGAACACTTTGGGGGATGCAGTCAGCTTTCTGATAAGCACAGATGTTGTGATAGCAGTAGATAGGATGGCATCTAGGAGACCACATATATTCTTAAGTGGTACCATAGGTCTGGCTGATTTTGTCACATCCCATTAAGCACTATTTTCTGGATGCACCTCATCCAAGACATTGCTGCCTTTGAGGTTATCGAACATTGAAGGTCTCTGGCTTTCTTGGCTACTGGTGGGCAGTCAGTCTTGCGCTCCCCTGACCCGGCCGTGCTTCAGTGTCCCTGTTACAGTGCATCTGCAAGTCCAATGCATGTGGGACCACTGACCAGATCACACAGAATCACACACAGTTTTTAATGTTGGAAGGGACCCCTGGAAATCATCCAGTCCAACCCCCTGTCATGGCAGGATCACCAAGAGCAGGTTGCACAGGAATGAGTCCAGCTGGGTTTCGAATGTCTCCAGAGAGGAAGACCCCACAACCTTCCTGAGCAGCCTGTTCCAGCCTGCCACCTTCAATGGGAAGAAGTTCTTCCTCATGTTGGGGTGGAACTTCTTGCATTTTAGTTTATGGCTCCTCATCCTGTTGCTGGGCACCAAGAAAAGAGTCTGGCACATCCTCTTGGCACCCTCCTTTGAGAAGTTTAAATGCATTAATGAGATCCCCTCTCAGACTTCTTTTTTCCAGACTGCACAGGCCCAGCTCCCCCAGTCTCTCCTCATAAGAGATGCTCCAGACCCCACATTGTTTTTGTGGCCTCCACTGGACCCTCTCCAATATCTCCTTGTCTTTCTTGTGCTGAGGAGCCCAGAACTGGACACAGTGTTCCAGAGGTGGCCCCACCAGGGCTGAATAGAGGGGCAGGATCAGCCCCCTCCACCTGCTGGCCACACTCTTCCCAATGCGCCCCAGGACACCGTTGGCCCTCCTGGCCATAAGGGCACTGCTGGCTCATGGACAACTTGTCACCCACAGGATCCCTGTCCTTCTCTGCGGAGCTGCTCTCCGGTAGGTCAGTCCCCAGTCTGTGCTGGCACTTGGGGTTATTCCTCCCCAGGTGCAGGACCCTGCCCTTGCTGCTGTTGAGCCTCACCGGGTTTCTTTCTGGCCAATTCTCCAGCCTGTTGAGGTCTTCCTGAGTGGCAGCACAGCCTTCTGGTATATCAGCCCCTCCCTTAGATGCTGTCCACTGCACACAACATCCTCCTGAGCACAAGAATTTCAGCCCAAATGGGCTAGAAGAGCTCACATCACTATGAGGTGTTGGTGGATGTTCCTCCTGCATGGGATTTTTCTGCAAAGAGAGCTTGCTGCACTTGAAGAGTTTCTGTTCCATAACTTGGTATCAGTTTGGAGTTAGGTCTCCAAGGTCACTGTTTCTCCTTACCATCCCTGAGACCACCCTTTACCCTGCGACATCAGTTCTGGTTAAGACAGGACCTTGTCAGCCTTTCTGTTTTTAAACAGAAGTAGTCAGGGGAAGCCTATAATAGGAGATGTGATACTGTGAGAAGTTAATTTGTTAACATAACTTGAATTTGCATCGATGTTGCCTCTTTTTATATCTTGAAGGCTTCGATCTTCAAGGCTGCCAGTCAAACAGCTTTCATCAGGATCAAATTCTTGATTTGGAATTTGCCTCTGGACAGAATGAGAACCACTCCTAAATACCACTTGTCCTTATTACACTCTCTGTGGCAGTGACACTGATATTGAGGCTCTATATAGGGCCTCCCACCTGTGTTTCCCTGCACGGATGTGCATGCCTCCTTCCTTGCTTTCCTTCTGGACTGTGGCCCTCCTATTAGCAAGTGTCCCTGGAATTTTTTTTTTGCCTCTCCTGGGCTTGCTGCTTGTAGGAGACGAGGAAGGAGCCTCCAAGCACCCCATGATCAGGGCAGGCTGGGGCTTGCTGGCAGCACTTAAGCAGGATCTCCCTGATCATCCAATTCATCTACTCCACAACTATAATGCTGTTATTAGGTGATTATGTTTCACTATCTTCATTGTGTAATTGTTCATATGCTCATAAACAATGTAAATAGTCTCTAATGAGTTGGTAAGTTAATCATTCAGTAATGACCTTGAATGTCAGGAACTATCTGTACAGAAAAGCAGCTACTTTAAAGTATTTTTTTTTCTTTTTTGGTGTTGCAAAACTAGCTAACATCTTTGTTCCTTCTTTTTCCTAACACTCTGTGGGCTACTCTGCTCATAAGCCACTTGGCTTGAGTGGATTTACTCATCAATTAATCCAGAAAATTTGGCTGCCCTGTTTCACTCTATTGATGATATTTATTTGAAAGAAGCAAAACCAAAACAAAACCACAAATAAAATATGTAGCATGTTCTCTCCTGTTTTCTTATTTTAAAATTTTATTTTAGTGTTGATAGTCATGAATGGATCCTTGGCCCTATTCTTCTTTGACTTTGCTATTTTTGAAAATCTTTTTCAGGGCAAATATTTAGGCCAAAGTCTTACTTAGGCAGGAGCAGCTCTGCATGTATCAGCAAGGATTTCAAAAGAGCTGTGACAAAAAAAATCCCAAAATCAGTTTAATCCCCCCCCCCGCCATCCCCCACACATTTCCTGTACTTTTAAAAACAATTTTCCAGCCCAAAGAGTCATCAATAAAAGCTTGGGAGTATGAAGTCTGAATACTTAAAGGCTCTGTTGTGGATATAAAAACTATAGCTTACCATGTTGGATTTAAATTTTTTATTTTTAAACAAAGCTCGTGGGTTTTTTTTAATCTGATGTGGGAGTATGGGTGCCTGGAATTGCCATTACTGTGTTAGAACGATGCTTTACTATCTTTCTGTTATATTTTTTAATCATGGAAGTTTCCTTTAGTGGCTGACATCCCAGACCCCTCCACCAGCTTCCCCCCCAGCACTGCCAGTGTCCTTGGCCTCTGGAATTTCCTCTTGTAATACTGGAAAAGGAGCGTTTGAGCACTTTTCAGAACCTCAGCTTCAACCATAGCCATGCTACTACTTCGGTGTAAAATACACTGAGCCATCCTTTTCCAGATACATTTATGAATCGCTGATACACATCCTTGTATTTTTGGACATATTTGTGTATTTCTGGAGTGAGACTGCTATGGTAGATAACCAGAGGAAAGCAGTTCTGTTTGGGAACAACTTCCAAAGCTTTCTAATTAGCTCTCAGTCTATGTTGGGACAGAGCCACAATATTTCAGCTATTCTGGCAGAGAGTGTGTTGTGTCAAATTTCCATTTTTTGTGTGTGAAATGTGCTTTTCAGACTGAAACTTAAATTCTTCAGAGCTGAAATATGAGGGGTGCATGCTAGTGTTTGTACCTAGGGAGAAATGCCCAGATTTAAGTCTCTGCCCAATCTCATTTTGAGAAAAATATCTTTCTCTGGTCATGCACAGCCAGCTATGGGACAGAGCCTGATCCAAGCTGAGGTTCTCCCTCTGGCACTGACTGCTGGGAGTCTGCTGCTTCTTTCTTCCCCCACCAAGCAAAAAGTGTAAGTTCACAGGGGAGAAACAGCTGTGCCATGTCACACCAAGGGTTCTTGGAGCCCAGCAGCCTGTCTCCAACAGTGGCTGATAACACATGCAAAGAGCATTACTTGAGGGCAAATGTATAGCGATACATCTCCCAAATGTTCCTCCGTGTCCCACAGTTTGTAATTTGGGGGACTTTCTGAGGCAGACCTAGTATCTTTGTTGCATTTTTTTTTATTTTTCAACACTTTTTTTTTTCTGGTTTTAAACCCTGTGAACTTTTAGTATCTGCCGCATCCTGTGGCAAGGACTTCCAGTGTCTACCTGTCACTACCTGTTGTGTAAACAAACACATCCTACTGTGTGCTTTGCTTGCTGCTTTCATTTGATGCCCCTCGTACTTGTAATGTTCTTTTACAATTTCCTTGGGTAAATTTTTACTGAGGTCTTTCCTGTCCTGCTTTTGGTTGTAAATAAATACACTGCAGTATATTCTCACCCTAAGGAATGGAAGAATGTGTCTGTCCTCAGCATGCAGAGGTGTGAGTATGTCTTTTTTATGTGCCTTCCAGGCTGTTTCACAAAAGTCTGTGAGCAAGACGCAGCTGTAAGAGGTTGTTGGGTTTGTTTTGGTTTTTTTGATGAGTGTGACTAAAAATGTTTGGAGCCTCTACACCTGCTGGGGTAATTCTCTATTTCTCACATTGGCTTGCTATGTCCCCCATTTAGGCAGGACACCCCAGCAAAAGCTTGTTCTCAGTAGGTGGCATTTTGCATTAAGACACCTTCTGCCAACAAAGCCTCTCCAGACACAGGCCCTGAGATTGCAATGGATATGATCTAGGGCAGCACACAAACATATGCTTAACTTTAATCCACACATGCTTAAGTGCCTTTTGAAATGAGCTTTGCTCCACATTTGTTGCTAGATATCTGTTAAAGGACCAACGAAATCCAACTGCTGAGTTCCTACTATACATTCCTCTCCTTGGGCAGCAAAGCCAGCATGTATATTGCTTTTGGGTGTCCTCCACATGGCTGCTGACACCTAAGGCAAGAGTTGCTGGGATGATAACCAGCTTTATTAGCTGTTTTATATAAGCAACAGGCACCCTGTGTGGTGTCAGGTCTTGCCTGAGCTGCTCCACACTCATCCAGCTGCTGGCCTTCTCCAGCAGGACTTCACAGTATCCCTCCCAAATATGCTCCTTCTCAGACCCAAAAGGCACTCTGTGTTGCTGCAGAAAGATGGTTGCAGCTCCCGTTGGCATGTCACCGCACCGGGACGTGCTGCGGGTGGTGTGTTTTGGCAGCAGAGGACCAGAGCCGTTCCTAGAATGCCAGTGATGCCTTGCTGTGAGTTGCTTGGCCCTACCTGGTGATGTTTGCGTAATAGAAACTGTCTGTCTGTTATCACATCGGATGGACGAAGCTGTGATTATGAAAGTTGCAATAATGGGCAGCCTCTACACTCAGGTGCGTTAGGAATGTGGCATTTGTTCGTGTTCCTGTGCTGAGGGACACACGGGGCTTATGAAATTCTAGTACACTGCTCCATGAGACACTGCCAGGCAGTGAGTTGTGCCTGCTTGTGCCTTGTGTCTGGAGCTCTGCAAAGCTGTAACGCAATGCAGACTAGCACATCTTGCTGCTTTGGGCTCTTATAAAGGTATATAATAAATATATTACATGGGGTATTGTTTTTTATGGCATCTGACGCATAGAGACATCCATTCATGAGTCCCATCATGGCATTGACCTACCCTGCTTCCATCACTGATGTGTTTCTTGTGACTCAGGCAAGTGAGAGGTTATTTACAACTTAATGCCTACCACTGTTTCCGGCAGCTTAATTCCCTCGCAGAATTTTCCACTCCGTATGTGAAGTAGTTAAAATGGAAAGGGAGAGATGGCAGCACTGTCTGGGATAGGGAGCCAGCACAGCTGACTGATTTTGGAGTGTGCTGAAAGGTAAGGAGCCAACCAGAACTGATTTTTCCCATTGCTTCTTGCTGTGGATGTTTTCCATCTGCTGCTGGGGGTGAGCTGCAGATAAGTGGGACTTTGGCAAGGGATAGGGCAGGAAGTGTGTATTGCACAGAGGACTTGACTAAGCGAAGGGGTTTGGAGTTGGCAGCTAGGGCCAGCTTGGTGTGATCTTGGCTGAGTTTCTGGTTCCATGTGGACCTGAGGAGTCATGCCTGCAATCAAGTGAGTAACATTCCCAATCATGTATCTGCAGCACTTCAACCCTGATCATGTTGTTAAGCAGCCCCTGCATTTATGATTGATGATTTGTCATCTCAAGTGATACATTTATTTCTTGCCTATAGATGAACTCTCAGGAGTTTGTTACTTGCAAATTCCCAGTGCTTCATAATCAAAGAAAACGTCATTTTCTTGGCACATGTTGATCACCTCATTTGTGGTCT
Organism: Donacobius atricapilla; assembly: GCA_013397315.1. Taxonomy (NCBI): domain Eukaryota; kingdom Metazoa; phylum Chordata; class Aves; order Passeriformes; family Mimidae; genus Donacobius; species Donacobius atricapilla. Next base: position 62,124 of record WBMY01010279.1, read on the forward strand.
TGGTTGTTGGATATCATGTATCTCATCTCATGTCTTGTTGCTGGCCTTGGAGGATGAGCCTCACATGTGGAAGGGGGTATTTCTGGAAACAAGGTTTCCCACAAAAAGCGAGCATTATCACCTGCTATTCTTGCGGAGGTTCCCACAGTAAAATCCTTGGCTGCAGCAGTGTAGGGAGGTGAGCATGCAGAGTGTGAGAGCGCAGCCAAAGTGAATTCCAGCTTCCATTCAAGCAGAAACCTTCAAAGTATTTGGGCCTTTCTAAACAGGAGTATTCAATTCTTCCTTATTAAATCAGCAACACAAGAGAATGCCTTGTGTGCTCTCCACAGGGAGTCAGCCTCCTCTTGCCCTATTGTCTAAACTTGTATCAGCGACCTTTTAAAAGAGCAGCTGAAATCCAGTCAGACACAATTAATAGATACTTTGCTTATACTTGACAGACATGCAAGGTAAGAATGAGGATGTTAGCATGCCAGCCATGCGAATGAGAATGTTGTCATGCTGAAGTATTCTTGGCTGGTTCTGGTGGTGTCCTAAACCAAAGGACAAACCGCAGCACAAACCCCCAAAAATGTTCTAATATTTCATGAATGTTTTGAACACCTCCATCTCACAGTGGCTCCCATGCTCAGCACTGTGCAAGCCTAATGGCTGATGTATACACAAAATCCTCTTCAGCAGGCAAGAGCTGTCAGTTGCTGGCACACAGTGGTCCCTGGAGTGAGCCTTACCTGGCTGCATGGAAAGTGTTGGAGAGCCCTGGCTGTGTGGCACATGTCACTTACTGAGAGCAGTTTCCTATGTCCTGTGCACACTGCTAGTACCAATGACCAGACCAAACACTCCCAAACATTTTCGAAGTTATTTCTTTAAGTACATCAATTCCTACAATTCCTACAATATTATGTACTTATATATTATGCATCTATTACATGTTGATGTAGTCTTTTTGGATTTCAGTAACATTTTTGATCCCATTTCTCACAGATCCTTTTGGACAAAATGTCCCGCACACAACTGGACAAACACGTCATGCCAATGGGTGAGCAACTGGTTCATGGGTCAGGCACAAAGGGTTACCGGGGGTGGGCTGACATCTGACTGGGGACCTGGCACTGGTGGGGTTCTGCAGGGCTCTGTCTTAGGCCCCATGCTCTTCAACATCTTCTAAAACAACTTAGACACAGGACGGGAAGGGATACTAAGGAAGTTTGTAGACAGTACAAAACTGGAAGGAGCTGTTGACTCACTTGAAATCAGAGAGGCCCTGCAGAGAGACCTCAACAGATCAGGGGGCTGGGCAGTCACCAACCATATGTAGTTCAGCAAGGGAAAGTGCTGGATTTGGCACCTGGAACGGGACAGCCCTGGATGTAGGGACAGACTGGGGAATGAGATGCTGGAAAGCAGTGCCATGGAAAGGCACTTGGGGGTTCTGGTTTACAGAAAGTTGAACATGAGTCAGCAGTGCCCTGGCAGCCAGGAGGGCCAAGCATGTCCTGGGAGCATAAGGCACAGCATTTGCTGGCCAGGCCAGGGTGGGGATTGTCCAGCTCTGCTCTGCACTGATGCAGCCTCACTTTAAACATTGTGTGCAGTTTTGGATGCCACAATATAAGAAAGAGATTAAGCGATTAGAGAACATCCAAAGGAGGGCAACCGAGATGGTGAAGAGCCTTGAGTGGAAGCCATGTGAGGAGAGGCTGAGGTCACTTGGTCTGTTCAGCCAGCAGAAAAGTGAGGGAAGACACCATTGCTGTTACATTCTCATGAGGGGAAGAGGAGGGCCAGGCACTGATCTCTTCTCTGTGGTGACCAAAGACAGGACCTGAGGGAATGGCCTGAAGCTGTGTCAAGGGAGGTTTAGGTTGGGTATCAGGAAAAGGTTCTTCACCCAGAGAGTAATTGGCCAAGGAACAGACTCCCCAGGGAAGTGGTCATAGCACCAAGCCTGACACAGTTCAAGAAGTGTTGGGACAATGCTCTGAGGAATGTGTTGTGATTTTTGGGGTAGGCCCAGGAGCTGGACTCTGACGATCCTTCTTAATTGGTCACTTCCAATTAAGAATATTCTGTAATACTTATTTCCTTGCATATATTTCTCCAGAAATGAAGACCTGCCAAGTTCTTAACTATTATTGTGTGCTATTAGTGTTGTACTGCCCTGTCTGTCAAGTTCATGAGCCCATTCAGGAAATGCTGGTCACTTCTTCGCTATTGTCAGCCTCCTTCCTGAAGAGAAAACAGTTTAAACAAAGCAGATGGACAAACTCTGAGAGAGAAAATACAAAAATGAGTTGTTTCTCTAAGATAATGTGGAAGGTCCTAGACAGAGCTGGGGAAAGGACTCAGATTTCCTGGCCCTCAGATTGACAAAGCTGTCTCTCCAAGTGATGCACCAAAATCTACAGAGCTAACCTTCAACTTGGACTTGAGAAGCTGTAATAAAGGCCCTTCAAAACAAGTATTTGGTAGACAATTTCCATAATGCATTATTTTGGGAACGTTTTGATCTTCTTGTGGGCTGCCAAGGAAGCAGATGCAAGGTGGAGTTTTTGATTCATTCAGTCATGAGAGACCAAGTAGTTTGGTTCAGTGAGTATGGGCCAGGTCTCTCTATCTGCATGCTGGGATGACTGGGTTAGGAGTGCTGGATGAGGGACACACTTTTACTGAAGGTCAGCACAAAAGAAGAAAGTCTGGTTTATATTCAGATATTTTTAAAGCCCATTTTTCCAAAGGAAACAATGCTTCTTTGGCTGTCCATCCTCCCTTTTCCCAGTAGCTTTGTAACACGTCAGTCAGCTTAAATCACATCTGAAAGAGCAGTAGAAGTTTCAAACCCAGTAATGCTGTGGTTGTCAGAATAAGTGAAATGATAGAAATGAGTGATTTCTGAAGGAAAGAGAGGGAGAACCCAACCATTAGACATCAGCTGGCCACACGATCACCAAATGTGAACGTGACTTGCCTGCTTGCAGGTATCTAGCTCTAGATTATGCACATTGCTATTGTTTCTTGCATGTTGTGGGCTGAGGATTAATGCAGCAGGTGAGGAGATGTCTGGGGACAAAGGACATCCCTTTTTCACCTGGAGCCCCAGGCTTTGCTAGCCATGTTGCTCAAAGGGCAAGTTATTTCCTTTAGATGTGGGCAATGCTGAGGAATACTGAGCTTGTCATTTTGCTGTGAGCCTGAGAGTCCCAGTCTCCTGCAGGAGCCAGCTCCAGTACCCAGGGCCAGCTCCAGGGTACACTCTGTGTCCCCCACATGTTCCTCCCTCCGTTGTTGAATGGTGGTCTCAGCCTGTCAGGACACCATTGTCAGCAATGGCCAAAGTGGGCATGAGCATGAGAGAAAGACAGCTGGGAAGACTGCAAAAGTCTACCAGGAGAGTAAATGAATGATGGCCTCAACCACACAAACAGTAACTGGCTGTTTGAACACCAACTGAAAGGAAAACAGGTTGGGCAAGCTTCTGGGAGCACTTGGGCCAACTATACATTGCTTAGGGCACGCTGAGCACACCACACACTGTCATTAAGTAAGCACTGGCCACTGGTGTGGTGGGAGAAGCCCTCAGTGCCAGGATGTTCACTCAAAGGCATCCGGGACATCAGCCCATCTCACCACAGGAGCTGTCAGGCACCACCAAGTGAGGACACCCAAGGACTTTCGAGGCGAGAGTTACGTGACTGTGTGTCTGAGCCACGGGGCCATGTCAGACTGGCCTGGCTACTAGTCCATAAGAGTCTGGGAATCTGGCTATTAATTTTAGGGACTGGAATCAGATCCATGGTTGGAAGCAGAAACTCCTTATGATGAAGTGACTGCACCCTGGGGCTGACTTGTGCGTGGCCTTTGTGCTCTTCCTGTTATCTGATAGTTCAGATAAAAGCCCAATTCCCCTTTAAACTTTTAAGCGCTTTATAAATTATCAGAGTGCTTTAATCTTTCTTTTCATGAGATAAGGGGCCTTCTAAGCCCCAAACTCTAATTGAATGGCTTTGGTTGTTTTGTTTTAAGCCCCTCTTTGGGTGAAAGCAGGCCTGTCATCCTGAGAAATGCCTTTCAGTGTGATCGCAGCTAGAGTAGGTTTCAGATGGGTTGTTGGGGACGGGCACAAGGAAAGACTCTGCTTGGTTTGTGCCCACAGAGGACTGCATGGAAAAGGGATAGAGCATACAGTGGATATAGATTTATCTACCTCTACACGCCTCTACTTTAGCAGGGGCATGGAAACTTTGCACAAGCCTACTGGAGAATCAGCTGCTGCTGGCCCTACTGTTCAATCTGCCCAGAGATGTTTGCATCTCTGATTAAATTGATCCATACCTACTAACGTATCTAACTGCTTTTGAATGTGGTGATTCTGTCCAGAGTATTCAGTGTTCTCCAAAGGGTCATGAACATCAGACAGGAGAGACTGACCCCAGGAAACTATTTCAGGTTTTGACTGTTTGTGAGAATATCTGCACCATCCAAACCATTCACCTCATAACAAGGGACAGAATGATCCCATGCACATCCACTCAGAGCAGCTAGTATTTCAAGCAGACTTTCACAGTGCTGTTCATGAGTGAACTGATGCCTGGGAGCCATGTGTGAGAATTATCTGATGTATAGTTTCATAGAATAAACAGCAGAGATTGAAACAGAGAGGGAGGAGAGAGACAGAAAAGATGTCTGAAACAGGGCAAGATGCAGCAGGAAGAAAATATTCTGCAAAGGATTACATAAAGAGGACTTGGCAAAGAGCAGTGTTGTCTCCCAGGCATTAGAGAAGGCTCTTATGGTCCTGTGAGTGGACCAAGATATGGACCCACACCAGCAGGGAATCTGAATCTTTTATTCAAAGAAACAAGCCGGTTTTATATGCTTTTTCAAGGCACAGTATTTCCTTATATGATAATTCTCACTACGTGACCTATCCCATGTTGCCACGTCAGCAACACGTGTTCTAAATGTCCTTCTGTGGAATGATCACATGCTGTTCACCTGTCTGTCAACTTCCAGCAGGCTCCTCTCCCATATGGCTCTGCCGTGTGACATCTCCTCCCACCAGGGTCTGGCAGAGACAAGCCTCTCTGTGCTGCCATGCTGCTTTTGTGAAGCCGTGGTGGCAAACTTACACCAAATCTTCACAAGGTCACATGCATGTGCCATGTGCTTTGGCAGGTGCATCCCACAGCCCGCAGCCCAACTCCATCCCATCTCTTCCCACATGGTCCCACCTCTTCCCTCCTTAGAAATTGCTCCATGCCTTCTATGCAGTCATCCAGATTTACAGCATCTGCTGTAACAAAGCGTGGTCACCGTGATGGAAGATCCCAGCACTCCGGGAGGGCTGAGGATGAGTGTGGTCCTGCCTGTGTTGGGATAACCATTTGTAACCCCTGCAGAGAAGCTGGACAGCTTGAACAGTGCTGGTTTGTGTTGCAGGGAGCTCTCAGTCCTATGCCTTTTCTGATGGGGAGACATAGACACAGAACAGCAGCCAACATAAGACAAAGGGATGAAGTGCTGGATGGTGCTAGCAATAAGTCAGGCTAGCAAGAAGCAGTCCATGCTGGGGATTTTACACGGCACAGCAAGGCATTGTCGCCCTGAATTCAAACTCTGTTTGAACAACAGAGGATAAAATCATTAAGTTGTCCCAATGCCATCCCAGTGGCATGCAGAACGTGATACATGTCCTCCAGCATGCTTTGTGTCCTCAGGGAAATTAGTGAAGGACCAAACCACCCCTGCACCATGAAAGAACTCACATTGCTATCAACGTGGCTAGACATAGCTACGACTAAATACTTAGCAGAACAAGGAAGAAATTTCCACAACAGTCTTGGCTAAAATGTAAGGGTGCAGCATTTCTATAAGGTAACAATGTATGTTGTTATTATTATCTGCATGTGGCATCTGCTACTCCAGCTCACTGAAAGGGTCAGAGAAGGATGAAAGGAGTCAGAACACTTGGGTTCCTCTCATAACTCTTCATATGGTTTATTTGTTGTCTATGGGTAATTCGCCTCATATTCACTATCTGTTTTCTACTCTGCAAAAGGAAAAAGTAATAATTATTATCGAGTCTCTGGAGGTGAAACTGACACAAAATGCCCAGCCGTCCTGGTACTATGTATGTCAATGCTGTGGTTTACTCTGCTTTCTGCTTTCTGGACTGCTGATGTGAAAGCTGAATCTGGAAAGCCAGATCTCCAAATACTCTGAAAGACGTAGTTCAGTAGCCCTCGTCAGAAAGGGCCATGGCTTGCCTTTAGTCAGTTTTCCTCTCTGGAACTCTTCTTGGAGCAGACACTTGTGAGCTGTGCTCCCCACTCTGCAACATCTATCCAAAAGCATAATACCTGAGAAACGAAGCTTCAGAATATTTCCCCAGTTCCTCCCTGGATGCAGGGTAAAAGGATCAGAGGCCTGAGTCTCAGAGTCAGGATCAATACTGCTTAGGACTAGCTCAGAAACTACACAGATGAAAGAGTCTTCATAGCAATAGAGGTTAAAAATATTGTCAAACCTCTCCAGTGAGGAAGTGGTGGAATTAAGGTTTTCTTTGCATCCCTGGACATAAGGAAATCAGATACTATAGAAATACCATCATGTTAAATTTTTTCTATGTATGTTTCTGATTTACATTGGTCTTAGGATTGCTGAACATGAATCTGTCATCTCTAGGGATGGAAATGAGAAGTGTTTATGACACACAATCTTGGTCATGGCAGAAATTAAAAGGTGTGTAAAGTGAATGAAGTTAGGGTAGACCTGGCAAATATTTTCAGGTAATGATTGGAAACTGGGACTGGAAGATTCAGCAAGATTTTAAAAGGTAAATGTTTATGTACTTCACAGAAAGTAACATTTCCATCAACGTACGCAACCCACATACATTGACAGAGAGACATGCAGACGTTCTGGTGTAGGACCAGTTTGGTTTGATGCTTGAGAATTCCCTGTGGATGTACAGCACACTCACTCAGGGCAGAAACTTTGCAGCAATGGCGCCGCCAACTCTGCCAAGTCTGTTGTACGTGAGTATCAAGCTCATAACTGGATCAAAATTCAGGGATATTTTTCTTGGGGACAGCAGAGACATATTCTTGGCAGCTAGGCACTTCTCTTGCCTAATTTCAAGTTCTTGCTTTAAACTGCAAATTCTCAGTTAATGAGTTTTAAGTGTTGGTTTTTTTAGCATGGACAAGAGAATTTCTTTTCTTTCTGAACTCTGAAAATGGTCAAAATCCCTAAATGTGCATGGATATTTTTGTTGGGTTGTTTTCCTTTTTTTCTTCTCTTTTTCTTGTAACAGGCTAAGGCAGATGCCTGGCCTGGAAAATGTCAGCCCAAGCGGCGAAAGTGGAAAGTTACAAGCAATTGAAACTAGAACTGGGAGCAACAAGTAAAAGAGGTGCTAGCTCTTACATTCTCTAGGACAGAGCAGACCAGCTCAGAGCAAGAAACAGTCATCACTGCTGGGTCCTGGGGAAAACTTTAGCTGCTCCCCTTGGTGAAGATCTGTTTTCCCTCCCTGCTACAACATTGCCTGCATCTCTCAGCATTCTCAGCTCCTTGCATGGCCTGTAACTTCAGGACTGCTGTTCTCTGGCAGGCTCTGGTGTGGACCCAGGGCTTCTTTACCATCTCGATGGAGTGCTTTTTCTTTCCACTTCTTTATTGGGGTGAGCCTCGTCCTAGAGTGGCAACAGGGGGTTTTCCCCTGGCGCTGCATAAAACTAGCAGGCAGCTCTGGGTGATGGGCTGGTTTCTTTTTGCCATTCTCATCTCATTGGGAAGGGCCAGAGATGAGGCCTGAGGGAAGCTGTGATTCATTCTGTCCACAGCTTTTTTAATGAGACCATTCCCATTATCTATGAGTGCTGGGTAGGAGAGCACACCTGCACTGGAGGCTGTGCTTGGGCCCAGGATGAGAGGGTGTATGTGTGTGCCTCCTCACTCTTGGGCTGGTAAGAGGGCTGGGTCTTACGATTGGGGCCACAGACCAGTGGTACCTTCTGGTCTTGCCAGCTCTGAGCACTGAATAGCAGCAGTGTTTATGCATGAGATGAAATGCTGCCACCCACCTCGTTGCTGCCACGAGGTGAGGAGTGGGTGGTGGGGCTGGGGCCTCCCCAGAGATGCAGTCTGGCAGCCATGGAGAGTGAAGAAGACAGGCCATTGCCTCTGTATTTCTGGGCAAGCAGCTCCTGTGGAGCAAGTCATTAAGTAACAGCTATGACTGCTGCTGACTGGTGTTGAAAACGCTGATGTTCATGAGGAGGGAGTAATGAAGCAAGCCAGCAGAGCAGCAGCAAGCAGCTGGCTGGCAGGTGAGCATCTCTGCGCATTGTGATAAATGCATTGCATTTGTCTTTCCACATAAGGCACTCCAGCACCAGGATGTCCAGATGTGCATAAATCCATGAGAGATCAGGCATTGAAATGCCAGTGGTGCCTTTGAGGGTGATAGCCCCTTTCTACATTAGCCATGTGCCACGCATACTTCCTGTCACAGCACCAGGCTTTCACCTGCATGGTGCTCTGTCAGCAGCACATCCATGCGCAGCCCTGACTTGGGCAATGTCAGATCTAACACGTCAGAAGGGATACAAAGAGGACCTCTGCTGTTTTCTGTCCAGTTGGATCTTGCATTCCCAACTCCCTTGTTTTCCCCTTGATCTCAGTTCATGTGATACCCTGAGCTAGTAATACCTGTGTAGCAGTGTCCAGCATGAAACAGACACATACGTGCTTCCTTCTGACATATGCAGCAAAACCAGTATATGGTGAAAAGGGTTTTGAATGAGAGCCTGCTCTCAAGGATCATCTCCAGCCCTAGGAGGCGCTTCCCTTTGGGAGAGGTGTTTATAGTATTGCAAGGTCCAGGGGGTTATTTCTAAGTGGGCAAATGAAGAATGAGAAGTCCCAACTCAGCATGCATGTGGATGTCCATACAGGATAATGTGTGTGCTCCCAGGTTGTCTTTTCTCTCTGTGAACCTCCTTTGATACCCAGTCCTGCACCTTTCCCAGCTCTGCACCTCTCTTTGTTGTCAGGTCTTTCCCTTTGGACACTAATGGGTATTTTTCATTCCCCTTACACCCTCTCATCTCCACCATGCCGTCTGTACTCTCCAGCAACAAGAAGAAAACTTGTGGCCGTCCTTCCTGATGCTCCTGGTCCCCTCTTGGCACACAGACTCATTGCCCCCTCCCCACTGCATGCAAAACCCAATGTCTCCCACTCCGCTCTCACTGAATACACCCCCTGCTTTCCCCTCCCAGCCCGTGCCACTTCCCAGGCATGCACACAGCCTTCCCTCCTCAGAGGCAATCAGAAAGTGGGCCAGAAGTCATGGATGTGTTTCAAAACCTCTTGGTAAGTCCTAGATCCTTTGAAGTGTAGCAGGAGCTCCCAAAGAGAGTCAGGTCTTTTTATTCTCATTAGGATTATATGCTTTCAGGCCAAACTTAGCACACAGTTAGCAGGCTGTCCAGAATGCTTGTCAGAGTCAGGAGTTTGGAATAAGCAGAGTAAGACTTCAAAAAAAGAAAAAAAAAAAAAAAAGCACAAAAAAAAAAGCAGCCTGGACTGAATAGCCCAGAGGCTCTGCTTCTGACAGCTAATATTACTGTATAGTTGGCTCTGGCAGGCTCTGCCATCTTGCTTACCACATGCTCCTCTCCTCATCATGGGAGCCAAATTGGATGGAGCCACTACTATAGCTCCATTCCTTCTAGACTGAGGTCTTCACTGCTCTGATAGTGGTTTTTAGTTGGGCACACATGCGTAAATAGAGTCAGGGAATTTTTCTTCCTACTCTGATCCTTTTTCCTTCTGACACCTTATGCCCTCCATCATACAGATGTGGCTCTCCTGTTTTTTGGTGGTGGGACCCTGTATTCTAAGTTGCAAAGTGAATTAGTACGCAGCTCTCCTTGTTCTTGGCTTCCACTGACCACTGAGGAAAAGTGCAGCCCCTTGATTTCTAGCCTCAGGGCTTAGTTGGATATTGCTATAAAGGTCAAAATAATAAAATGAGACCAGGAGAACTAGAGAAGAAGATCCCTGCTTCCTGGGGTAATCTTGGAAGAGGTCAATCCAGGTTTGGCTGTCAACCATAAGCTCTTTTAGTCAGGCTGAGACAGCACACACTGTTCTACGTGCTCCTCTGCATCGATCAGCTTCATGATTTCATGTTAGGAGGCAGTTGGACACCTTGAGAAGGAGCCCAGACTTCCTTATCCAACCTGGCTTGCAGCATGGAAAAGTCTTCAGCAACTGTTCTGCTGCCGGCATAGGGAGGTGGTGCAGGCGTGTGTATTTTGGAGAGGGAGAAGCATGGTGCCTCGGGGGCCGAGGAACGTGCCCATGGCACAGACACCCTCCTCCTCCATGAGCAACACCAGGAGCGGGCACGTTGTGCACGCAACCGCCAAAGATGCCGCTGGGTACAGGGCGGGATCACACCCAAAACTTCTTTGTTTTTGCAACACAAAGGTGGAGACAGAGCGCCAGGGAAGGGGAAGTCCTACTTGTTCTTCCCTCCCGGTGAGGCGTCCTGCATCCACACCGCTGCGTGTCTGGGACTGCCGGCAGCGGCAGTATTGCTGGCCAGGTTTTCAGCATCACTTCTGCTGTCCCTCGGGGGATGGGATTCATTATTGTCCTCACTGAGAGTGGAGCACCATTAAAAAGGCAGCTATTATAGGCTAAGCTGGCCTTTATTTTGTCAGTCTCACAATGAAATTGATACATGTAGAGGTAGGGGGTGTTTTTTGAAAGCAACGTTTCTGTACTAGGGGAGATACCCACCGGAGGATCCACCAGTACTGAAATGTTATTGCTAACTCCTCCCAATCTGCCCAAGTGGCAAGGACTGCAGTTATTTAGGACTGGGGATGTGTGCTCAGTCCTGGGAGCTGACCAGGTTCCCCTGATGTCTTACCAGGTGTCAACACCCAGAGACCATTGCACAAAGTGCTTGGCAGCACTGCAATGCAAATGGGAGGCTTTTTTGAGTGCACCCAACCCACCTGAGTTTCCCACCTAGCTGAAGTAAGCTGTAAGGGCAGACTGGGCCATGAAGAGGGCAGGTGGTGCAAGCAGCTGGGGGGCTGTTAGTAGATGTCTGGGAGGATGCAGAGAGGGAGCACTCCAAGCAGCTCTGCTCTTGCTGCTGGAGGTGTTGGCAGTGGTTCTGGTCCCAGCCTGTGGAAATGGGCAAACCCCTCCTGGCAAGTGAACTCCGTGCTAAAGAGAGGCACGGATGAGCATTTGCAATCAGTTGAGATGTGTGCATGAGAACTGCCAGGCAAATGCGAACTTGCCCTCCTCTGCCAGGCAGTTACAGTATATATCATCGTGATCCTTTGCAAACAGGGGTGCAGCAGGATCGTGGGCAGAGCGCTCAGATCTAAGGGTTGATGCCAAACTCAGCAGATAAGTATCTGAATGAGGAATCATCCAGATGAGGAACCCTGCAATAGGAGAGCAGAAGAGTAGGAAGGAGACAGCATGCTCTGTGGATGCTTGTCCTGAAGAGCTTGCTTTCCCTTTCAAGTCTGGGAGCAAAACCTTGGTGTGTTTGACACAGGAACTTCCACCAGTTTTTGACAGCACTACTTGAATATGAGGAAAACATTTTCTGCTCTCTCTGCAAAGGTAATAGAGTGATGTCTCTGTCTGTCAACCCTGTACTGTTTGTGGCTGGGACCAGGCAGGGAAGTGTGAGTAGCTGAGAGCAGCTGGGCTGAGGAAACAGAGCAGCCCAGGTTTGCTCCTGGGTCTTGCCACAGTGCAAAAGACAAGTCTTCTCCTCTTCCCACCCCTGCCTCCTTTCTCTGATGAGCACAGCACTGGGAATGAGCTTAAAGCCTGTGTCAGCCCTGCCTTGATCTCCATGTGCACTCCACATCTTTTGTGACTTTGTCAACACAGCCGGCCAGATGCTGTCTCTGGCGACAGGGCTGCCTCCCAGGCAGCTGAGCAGAACAGAGTGGAGGTGAGAAATGCTCTCCGGGAGAGATAAGCAGAACTCTCCCTCGTGTCCCTTTCTCTGCTTGTTCCCTCCTGCAGCTGCTGATGCATGACAGAGAACACCTCTAGGGACAAGTGTGGGGATGCTGAGGCAGGCAGGCAGGCAGGCTGGAAGGAAGGAAGGAAGGAAGGAAGGAAGGAAGGAAGGAAGGAAGGAAAGAAGGAAGGAAGGAAGTTAAAGAGCAGCTGAACCTGCTTCTCTCACTGTAGTGGAGGTTGCTTTTGACCTGAGGCAGTAGCTTGGGGCTGATAAGGTAATTTAGCACCAAACTAGTCTGAGGGCTTTGAGCATAAGCCCCAAGCAAGAAAGCACCTCAGCACCTTGCTTTAGGTATTCACCATGTGAACTCCCTTTGCCCTGGTCCTACAGTGCCTGGTTTCTTTCGACTGCAAAGCTTCTCATTTGGTCAAATCGGGACAAGGAATGAGATAGGGTCTCTGGAAACACCTTTCCACAGCAGATACATGCTGGTGTGATAGTGAGGCTGCATTTGAGGCCATTCCTTGAGAGTCTTGCTTCTTTCCTGGAACAACTACTGCATACAGTCCACTGTTCCTGTAAGCAGTCCAAGTCCTCTTTGTGACAACATGATGGAGGCACCAGCTGGGGAGTGTGGTCTCGAGCTCCAGCACTTTCAACATTTGCAGTACTGGTTTCAGTGCTTGGACATGCTGGTTAAGAGGGCATGCAAGGACTTTTGGCAGTACGGCTTTTTAACAGCCTGAGGGAAGGAAAACACTGGCTGCTGGGAGCAGGGGAGCAGTATTTCAAAGGGCAGCTCTCTGGGTGGGTCTAAATCTGCACTGCTCCACTTTGTCACCTGGCTTGGCCTTCCACAAGCCAGGGTGACCCAGCAGCAACCCATGAGCACCAGCAATGGGATGGATGAGTGTGAGGTCTCCTCAGCTGGGGCAAGCAGGGTCCGGTAACCCAGTGGGGGAGATCATTCCTTGTTACCCCTGCGGATGTTACCTGCGTCACAAAGGACGTCAGCTCCAAAACTGCTGATAGGATCAGGGATATTTCTGTGTGGAGGAGTGTGCAAGGGGGGAGATCTGGAAGAATATACAGACTCAGCAACCTCCTACCCCCAGCTCTCCACCTGGAATCCTGGGCCTGTCCACAGAGATCACGGAGTTGGTTTTACAGCACTCATTAAGTGAAGATGGTAGAAACACAGCGGAAAAAGACAGGAAGGTATTGTGTGGGACTGTGGCCTTCCAGAATGGTGGGAGAGTGGATGAGCTGCTTGGAAACAAGTCCACACAGAGGCAAAGCTCTTCTGTGTAGCTGGGACTGCTGGTTTGACTCTTGAGGACCTCACCTATCTCTGAGACTTATTTGCAGATTCTCAAGTGGTTGCACTTTTCCTAGATGAGTGCAGGAGGGGGACAGTGTTTGTCACACTCAGCGTGAATGGTGCTAGTGACAATAGTAAAACCATACTTAAGCATGGTCTCAATCCCTTTCTAACTGCCTCCAAGGCCACAGTTTATTGTGAACTAGCCATGCAGTTAAAGACTTCTCTCCTACCAGCTAATTGATCTTCACTGGACCCTTGGGCAATCTCTCTTAAGTGTTATTTTAAATGTACAAACACAAGTGATCCCTATTGCATGCCTCCTGAGGTCACTGAAATCACAGCAAGGATGTCTTTGTGTGCTCCCCTCAAGGAAATTTGCCACAATGAGATTGCCCACAATAAAAAGTGCAGTCTTTCTAACTCCATCAAGGGGGAACAAGCCTGATGTTCAAGGCTTGAGCCTGATGTTCAAGGTTTTGGTTTAGGTGTAGCTGCCTTTATTTTGCAGGCAACCATTAAAGCTTCTGAGTGCTTTCTAGTCAGGTCAGTTCCTTCAAGGGTGAAAGGAGACTGTGTGCCTTCCAAGCCAAGATGCTAATGAGAGAAAGCATGTGGCATATGCGTGTAAATTATAACCCGGATACGTGCTAACATGCCATCACCTTCCTGGTCCTGTTTTCTGGAGTCTCCCTGCTGCCCCAGGGGTGAAGAGCTTCATTCATCCTGTAGGCCACCCAGCTCTCCAACTGAGAAACTCTGAATTTTTAAGTGATGGATTTAAAGCTATCGAAAGGAAGCAGGATTAGCAGGGTGAGAGACCTTTCAACCATTTATCTGTGCCTGCCCTCGATGCTGTGAATCACTGGTGCTCCCCAGGAACTTCCCTCTGTGCCCCACACAGGGAGTCCTGTCCTGCTCTTCAGGGACTATCATTGGTCTTACCTCCCCTCACCAGCCCTGGCTTCTGCTTCCCAGCCACCAACTGTGGCAGGACAGGAATGAGCCACAACACACAGTTTTCCTCTCCACGCTGGTGCTGGAGAATGCCCTCTCTCAGACTGAATTTCCCCCCTCCCCTGCCTGAGAGCCCTACAGCTGGAGACTGTCATATCTGCCCTGGAGGTCATTGTGCTGGGGGAGTAGGGGGTGCAGGAGCCCAGCACACAGAGGGCATGTTTCCCTCCCAAAGCCTCCCTCCTCTGGTCCCTTGGCCCCAGCCCCAAGTTGCTCCAGACCTTGCTGGTTACTGGCAGTCCTGCTGAGGACCTCTGTTTTCCCTGACCCTTCCATGACTGAACTCTACCCCCACACCTCTTTGTCCTGCATCCCGTGTTGATCCCAATTCTTTGGCCTCTTGCAAACCCAGCAAGGTGTCAGCTCTGCCACATGGTGGCACGGTTTTTGAGCCTGGGCCAAGAATCAGGCCTGCAGCAAGGAGACACTCAGCTGTGCCTCCTCTCTCAGCACAGCATTCCTGGAGGATGCAGATGTTCATTTGGAATATGATGGCACTGCTTGGGTGCTGAGGGAAAGGGGTTTGCAGCCAGAATGGCCTCCAGCAAGACAGATCCCCTAGAACTCAGTATGACTCCCGAGGCCAAGGCTGGGGAGGGGCACCTTGGTACTGGTGCACAGTGTCAGCTTGTGGCTGTCTTGCTCCCCAGGTGCAAAGCTCCCAGCTTGTTTATTTTTCATTAAGCCTCTTCATTAAGGCTGCTTCTCATGTGACAAAGGGGAGAGGGGAAGAGGGTGCACGGAGGGGGTAATGACAGCCTGCCCAGGTTAAGGCACCTGGTCTGCTGAGGCGCAGGCCGAGCTGGACACTCAGACTGCAGCCCCCAGCACTGCCAGGAGCCAGGGCTGCGAGCAGGGAGGAAGAGGAGACCCCTGTGCCAGGCCTGCCTCCCCGGAGCAATGGGCTGGGCACCACCAGCCAGCCCGTGTGCCTGCAGGGTCTGGAGACTCCCAGTGGAGCAGCGTCTGCCTTTATCTCTGCTCACATCCCTCTCCTATAGCACCCACCGCGCTGAGTGGCGCTGATAAGGGTCTGGGGGAGAGCAGGGGCCGGGAGAGGCCTGATTTATGGCCCCTCAGCCCCCCCGGTGGCTCCAGTCACTGTGGCTCCTGCCAGCTCAGCCAGCCCAATGTCTGTGGGGACAGGGCTTTCCTGGGAGAGGGTGTTTGCATTGCGGGGGGTGCCTGCACCCTTGGCAAGGGTCACATTGCTTTTTAATTTCTTGCTGGAAGAGCATCTGGAAAGTGTAGTCAATTACTGGATGGAAGACTCCCTCACAAGACCGTGGTATTTACGAGTTCCCCCAGCCTGTGGGGGTGCTGACCGCAATTAGAGGAGATGAGGGAGTGAAAGTTGCCTGTGGTGAACTCCAGGACAGTGGAGCTGGAGAACAACTTGCTGGCCACTGCTGTAGGAGCAGTAGCTCCTGGGGTGATCTGGGAATGGGTGTCAGACCTGAGGGCTGGAGGAGAAAAAGCAGTAGCAGAGTTTGCTGCTGGGAGGAGATGAGGAAGATGGAGCAGGATGGGAACAGCACATGGGGCTGGTGGGACAGAGGTGGGCTGGGGATGGTGTGGAGAAATGTAGTGTTTAGACCGTGATGAAGATGTGGGGAGCATGAGGAAGATTGTGCACATATATCCTGATTCCTTTGTTGTGCCCAAGACCCCAGTGTGTAATCTGATATAATAGATGTTAGGCCTGAAGATTTGTGCCTATGTGTAACCCTCTTGGGCCCCACAGAGGGGCTTCAAAACGTGCTTCAGTGTCATACACATCCTTTAAATGCTGTGTGCTGATGAGGCAGCATTAAGGGGTCATCAGCCTTGTCCATTCCTGACAATTTTTTGCCTGCATAACCCCATTAATTAAGGGAAGGAAAAATCATCCTGTCCCTCCCATCAATACTGGCAAGAGTCTTTAGATAATGTGCTGCTCTGCTGGCAGAAAATTCATCCAAAATAAGCCACCCTGGCATGTGCAGACTTTTTTCCTGTTGAAGTTGAGTCTCCGTTGGGAGTGTTTTCCTTGCTGGTAATGAGAACAAGGTGCCCTGTGTGGTCAGCAACCTGTGAGTCAAGTGGTAGAAGAGGACCAACTGGAGGCCCACTTCATTTCTCCCCTTGCCTCCACAGGTCCCGTCTCCTCAGTGATCTTTTTCCTGAAGTGGCTCCCTCCAAGCTTAGAGTTGGTTCTTGCTAGCCTTGCCCCATGCCTCGTGCACTGCATTAGCTGCCAGGGCGGCTGCGCTGCTTGAAGACACGCACCCATCCATGGAGCCGGCAGGCTTGTCCTCACTGGCTCTCACTGTCAGCGTGACAGTAGGTACATGCGTACAGTAATTGAAGAGATCAAGGCTGAGTGCGCCCAACAGACCGACAAAGCCAATTACCCCTCAGGAATTTCTGCTCCTCAGGCTCGGATGGTGATTACAAAACCTTTGCCATTAAAAATTAGCCAAGAGAGAAACTTGTTGCCTGAGTCTGGCAGGAATTTCCCATGCCCATCTGATACACAGAGTGACCACAAAATGTGCAGCAGCCAAACCCTGGATATCACTTTTTTCACAGACCTGACATTCCCCTCTATTTCAGGAGGGGGGTAGCATGACACACAAATGCATGGATATCCACAGGAACAGTTCATGTGTCCACGTTTGCTGGCACACAGAGCAAATAAACTGTAAAGCTGCAGTAATAGGAGGTTGTGAAACCAACAGTGATTGCACTGACAACTTTGCATTTCTGGCTGTGTGCTCTGGGCCCAGCTGCAGGGTCTCAGGGTGGAGATGGAGGAGGGATGAGTGGCTGCAATACAGGCGGGGGGAAGGGGTCCTGCTGCTGAGATCCTGTGTCCTGCTGCTGGCAGGAAAACCATGAGGGCAGTTGGCAATGAGATCACTGGGTGTATGCAGTGAAGGGAAAGAGTGGGAAGGCTACAACTGGACCAGTACTACAAGCCTGACTGCCCTATTCCTCTTTTGGATTCATCCTGCCTCCCTGGCCTCTCTGCTTAGCGTGGGTGTTCACTGCAGAGTTAATGAGATTATAACTCCAGTGTTGCTGGTAACTTGTGTCTTTTTCACACCCACATCCCTATAAATCGAAGATGCTTTTTGAGCTGGCTGGCCAGCCAAGGAGATAGGCTAGAGTGCAGCCCGAAGGCTGCTGACATAACTGCTCTGCAATGTGGGTGCAGCTACCCTCTCTCCCATGCTGCCTCAAGTCCTCAAGGAGCTCTCTTCCCTCCTCTGGGCCAGACAGACATCTCCCCTCCCAGTCCTCTGGGAAAGGGTTTGTAGAGCCATGCCATTTCCTGCGCAGCACATAAGGCTGTGGGATAAGCCCCTCAAAGCATGGAGAGGAACCAGTGAGGCACAGCTGCTCTTCTGCAAAGTCAGTTACAGAAGAGGGAAGCTGGACAGTAAACTACATGAGTTAACTCCATCATGTGGATAAACACTTGCTGGCATAAACCCTGGGCATCCCAAAGGTTGGATCTTGCACTAGAAGAACTGGGGAAAATCTCACAATATGCTGCCAGTCCTATTATTTTTCATTTCTTCTCCCCTCTAGTGTTTGGTAGTGGAGCTAGGAAATTTTCTATAACAGTCTGTTTTTTGTTTGTGGGATTTCTCTCCTATGCCAAGAAAATAACACCAGGCTGGAGTCTATTGACATCTCACTTAGGCCCAAAGTACTCCACATGTATTCAAAGGGAGCTAAAATGTTAGATTAGGCTGGTGTTAGCCCTTTGCACCACATGACTGTCACTGTAGTATATTCCTCCTCCTTTCATTCATTTTATACTACCTCAGTTTTAGTAGGATATTGTCCCTAAAAACCTCTTAGCAATGGCTCTATGAAAGCTTCCTGGGAATCACTACTCATAACTGCAACTACAGGTCACTCTTAACCACTCTGGCATGCTGCTGTTGCTGTTTCCTGATCTGTGAAGAAGGAAGGAGGAGAGATGTGATCAGGTCACTTGGCCTTTGATTCTGCTGTCTGGGGGAATTAGTGAGAATGATGAAGCTTTTTGGAAGTTTCACACCTCTTCTCTTCCAGATCTTTTAAGCCTCAGTAAAAGTCACTTCCCAAAACTGAATTTGCTGGTAAAACTCTGGCCCTGGTCCTGTAAAGAGCAGTGTATGAGCACACAGCTGAGTTAACCTACCCATACATGGAGGCGGAGGAGGGGACGGCACCTGTGAGAAACACATGGTAGAATCAGGGCTTGTGTTTGTAACCCTACAGCACCCTGACAAGAGTATCTACAATTAGAAATCTCTTCTTGTTGTTGTATTGTTTCCTGTTACAGATGCTGAAGATAAATGGTGAATGATACAGCGGCTTTACAAGACGGGAACTTCATACTCCAGCTCAAGAAGAAATAATCCAGTTACTTGGTTTCCTAGGCTCTGCTGCTTGTTTTTCATGTGCTCCATGTCTATGCCTTGCAGCCCTTCTGTCTACTAATTCCCATTAGGAGTTTGCAGTTATTTGTTACGCTTTTTGTTTCTGCCTGCCAGTGAAGAGCCCACACACACCACTTCCTTTGTGTTCCAGTCAGTCCTCAGTAAATTCACTGCCTAAACTAGCTGAAGTCCTCCTGCACCTCATAGTGTAACTTTTAAAGCCTGCATTTTCAGTCTCCCCAGCATGCTACTGTTAGAAATATGCCACAGAGCAGTCTGGAAGCAGGAGGTGCTTGTTGGATGTAATAGAACAATCCTTTCACCCTACTTCTGTTAAACTATCTTTGGTCCCTGATATTGGAGCACTTTGAGAGACCTTGTCCTGGGACTGCCTTATTTAATGGAATCTCTGCTTGAATCTGGCTTGATTTAGAGAAAGTCTGTGCAGCTCTGGCACACAAGAGCAGCATCAGATCTTGATCTATTTCTGTCCTTTTTCCCACCCCTGTTACACCCTGGGCTTTGGAGGCTGTGGTCCCATGTCCGACTGCGCTGCAAAGGGTCTGTCCTTTGAGCATCACCTCGTGAAGCCATCTACTGCTGGCCACTACTCCCTATTCTCGATGCAGAGAAAGCATGTAGGGTTGAAGTCCCCCTCACTCAGCCTCATAAACTCAGTCCAGTGTGTGCTATATGCCTCATTGGTGCTGCACAGGATCGCACGATTCAGGCTTCAGGAGCTGCTGTATGGGTGTGCCTGCATTCTACACTGGAAGGAGCACAGATAGTTCCTTGTAGTAGCCTTTGTTTCAAGGCTCTGGGGAGATCTTAAGCGCCTGTCCCATTCCTTTGTCAGCTGTAGCTTCCTTTGCACATCACTGGAACACGCACTCTGTGTGGGAGAGGTAATGACAGTGGAAGGACAAAGTACTCACAGTGTAAACAGTAAACACACTTTCACCTTGCACAGATATTAGAAGAGAGCCCAAGAAATGACCTTGCAGGGAAAAGGATCTCCTCCCAGCCTGGCATGTCTGCTAGAGGAAGGTTGTAGACACTGCCTGCACAGACACTGTGTTTTCTGCAGGGCAATCTGATGCTGTGAGGAGTGGTGTCTCTGTGGCCACATTTGTTTACTCCAGTGTGATGTGGCTTTTGGAATTGCAGACAGAAATGTCCAAAAGGTTTTATACTTGGCACACATCTCACAGAGCTGTGGCTTGTAAAACTCAGTCTGGCCTATTTTTTCTTCCAAATATTCAAGAAAAATACTTTAAAATTACATTTTGCAAAAAAAATTGATTTCTGACTTTTCTGATTAATTTAGAGAGAAAACAGAGGTCCTGGAATTTCCCACATAGCAGAATTTCTGTTTTTCCGCCAGCTTGACTCAGCAAGAATATTTCCCACAGGAATTTGACCATGAGCATTCATACTAGTCAGACAGTTTGTTTGAATCTCTAAAGACAGTGAAAGCAAGAAAAAAAGTATGTCATAAATCATCATGTAGTTTCTGCCTCATGCCTTCATGTGAGCAGAGATCATCTCACCTCTCTCTCCATTCTCTGCTAGAGGTTTCCTGGGAATACCCTATGTAAATGAGTACCAAAGCAAAGGTCTGTGGAAAGGGCCAAAGCTGATGGAGATGTGCTCTGTGAATTGTTCTTTGTAGACAACTTCTCCCTTTGTTTCTCTTTATGAATGAGCTCAGTTTTTACAACAGAGGCTCTTGTTTGCAAGTATATGGAAAATTTCAGCCTTTTTTACTAGGACTGGATAACTGACATTCAGAAATGTTTTTTCAGGTGTCATTTTTGCTTGTGAGTTCACCAGTGGGGAAGGATGGGATGAAAACAGTGGAGGCTTGAAGCAGAGTGCGTGCAGGAGGAAGTGTTCCGGAAATGGAAGAATCACTGGCTTGAAAAGCCTCATCCCAAGCCCTGTAAGTAGATTCAGAAAAGCAACTGGAAATGGTCTGGCCTGTCCTTATCCAGATAAGGTGTAAGGACTGGAGTGATGGAGATTCTATGATAGTTCTGTCTTTGTGTGGCTTCTTTTAAAGCTGTATTAGAAAAAAAAATCTAAAAAGAGACCCAAATCTTGGAGATCTTCCTGATACTGCTAGCAGAGATTTGCTGAATGCAGCTCTTGAACTGCCGAAGTCTGTGGCCTGGAGGCAGCCATGAGGTTAGAAGAGATGGTCTGGCTGGCCCTCTTTGGCCTTAAGGGGCTGTGAACCTCAGCTAAAACAATGTTACCCTGAATCAAGTTCAAAGTCTATGAATTAAGAATTCAAGCCCGAGCCTAGTTCAGGGGAAAGGAACAAATTCCTGGTATTTGATGACAGTGCAAGAAGTTACTAGGAAGTTTCTCTGTGTATGCACAGCAAAAGCCAAATAACTGACTGTGTTCATGTCCAAAACATTGAATTTTTTTAATGGAGTGATAACAGAACCTGAAGTGCAATAAATAGCTTCTAAATCTGCCTTCATCTCAGTGCTAGTGCTGGAGGACTGGTAATTTTAAAAGCTTGTTGGAAATCTGAGCTTTGATTGGAGCTATCAGGGTAGCTGCTGCCTTTCCCATGGTTTCATAAGGAATGTGTCTCCTAAATTTGTGTCTGGGCCTAAGCCTGCACTTAGAACCCCTGGTCCACTTGGCTTTCCTCACCATGGTGTGGTTTCAGTGACTGTGTGACCATGTGTGCGCTGACTTGCAGATGCTCTGCACTTTAGCATGTCCTAAGAAGGACAATGAAGCTTCTGAAGGGTCTAGAAAACATGTCCTGTGAGGAACGGTTGAGAGAATTGGGGTTGTTTTGTCTGGAGAAAAGGAGACTTGGGAGGGCCTCATTGTTTGCTACAACTACCTGAAAGAAGGCTGCAGTGAGGTGGGGATTTATCTCCTCTACCATGTCTCCAATGAAAGGATGAAAGGAAATGACCTTATATTGTGCCAGGAGAGGTTCAGATTTGATATTAGGAAAATAATTCACTGAAAGAGCAGTTAAGCATTGAAATAGGTTGTCCAGGGAGGTGGTGTAGTCAGCCTCCCTGGAAGTGTTCAAGAGGTGTCTGAATGTTGTGCTTGGGGATATGGTTTAGGGGTGATAATGGCAGTGATGAATTGATGGTTGGAGCAGATGATCTCACGGGTATCCTTTGGCCTTAACGATTCTGTGCTTTGGTGATCCTGTGATATGGGTGGGAATGTCTGTTTGAAGCATGACTTGCTGGAGTTTAGACCACTTTCTAGCAGGTTCTCCCTTGATCTGTGTATGTGCAGAAACACTTCATCCAGGTGACCACAAACATGTACTTTAGGTGATGGATGTGAGAAACAGTAAATCCTCAATGGTTGCTCACACAATGAAGTCTGTCAGATAGCAGAGAGCTGATCATGGAACTCTTATACCTTTTGTAGGCTAATAGCACAGTCAATGATTCCCAGGAGCTTCATAGATTTTTTGTAGAATTTGTTGGTTTGTAATGGTGGAAGAACAAAATACCTGAATTTAGCATATTGTGATCTGGCTTTTTACAAGCACTGAATTTGCACTTTATATTGCATTTTCAAATTTCAGGGCCAAAGGATGAGTGAATTATTTTCTTGCTTGCAAGACGACAAAAAAGCCATTGTGACTTTTTAAAAAATTACTTCTGCATAGTAGTGTCTCATTTTTCTTTCAAAGTCTCAGGCAATACCAAGGTGACAGCAGTAGTTCTGCTGAATGGCACTGGAAACATCAAGATCGCTTTGCTGAACTGTTTAGAGCTGTTCAGTGACAGATCCATTTCTACCTTGAAGCTGAGCCTCCCATTCTAAGATGGGAGTGAGGTTTTGCAAAGGGCTCATTGGTTCTTTAGAAAGTTGTTTAGGTTTTTTTCCTGCTGCTCTGAAAGCATATTTTTGCTTTAACCCATGCTTTCAGAAATTCTGCATGCTTTTGCTACCCAAGTGGAAAGTTATAACTGTGAGTGGTTAGATTTGATTCAAATCTTCTCTATGCAGGTGTAATTAACATGCCAACCTCAAGAAGCTGACAAATGGCCAGCATGCTCCGCAGCACTGCCAACATCTGTTACTCTGGTTTAGTAGTCAGAGCTGCTTCTGCCTCCAGAAGCAAAAGGACTTTACTGATGTCAGGATTCTGCACAGTCCAGGAGGCAGAAACAAGTCACCAAGACTGGTCATTACACTCAAAAACATCATTTGGTGGGGTCTGCATGACTTACTTCCTACTCAGTCTCTGCTGTCCTTCTGCTGTCATAGTGGGGCAAAGAAGAAAGGGCAGAAATGTTTCTCTTGTGTCTGAACTCACAGAACATTTAAAACTTGGGTGAGTCCCTAGATGGGATGGGCTCAGGATGATCCCATTCTGCATTAAGATTCCAGGCAGGGCAGGGTATGTGCTCACTCTGCATGCTGGAATATGTACAGTCATTGTTTGGAGGGCTGCAGTAATGTGGTACAGACTGCCTAGTCTACTCGTGTCCATTCTTCTTTGGTCCCCATCACAGCAATATCTGAGCAATGTGTCTGGTGAAGCAGGGGAGTGAGTAACAAAGGGACCCCTGGTTATTAGAGTGATGCTGACAGGTGGAGGCTTTAGCATCCTTTTATCCTCACTGGGGCCCAGAGGGAAATACATCCTTTGCCAGGTTTTGCATGTTCCCTACACCAACTGGTCCCTGCTTGTGTTCTTCAGAGAGCAATGGTGAATGAGAGGGACGTGCAGGCCCTTGTGCCTGCAAGGCTCCTCCAAGGTACACAGGGCTGCTTCCTAGTTTCACAGAAGACACCTCTGGGACCTCAGGCAAGTGTCCTGCTCCTCAGGAAACTGAATATTGCTCTCTAGTACCCTCTAGGGTTCAGAAGACACAGAACCTGGGAACTCATGGATGTGAGATGGAGTCCATAGGAGCAGAACCGCGGGTTGGGCAAGAGTGTGAAGGAGACACACTGGTCACCTCATAAGTACTCTAATCCAGAGGGCTCTGAAGCACTGTTTTCTGCAGGGGTGTAACTTGCCAGTGTCTTGCAGGCCAGCCCGAGGCCCTCGCATCACCTCTGTCCCACCTGCAGGGTTGACCCAAGCAGCCGATGGAAGGGAGTGACTCACCACCTCACAGCCAAGTCATTGAATCAGAGCATTTAGAGGCAGAGGCGTGGTAAGGATAGTTGGGTTAAATCCCGACACTAAAACAATGAGCCTGAGGGGTCTTTATTGTCCATGACAGTGCAGACAATAATATTTTTGTTACCAGAGCAATTGCTAAGGGGATGTGGAGACAGCAAGCCCTCCGCATACCACAAGGCACAAGAAAATATTGCTCAAAAGTTTTGTCATGTTTTGGATTGCTACTCTTGATTTATTGCTTCTCCCTGCCTCTGGGGATGCAGTGCTGAGGCAATCCAGGAGTAGGGATGCTGCGTTTTTGGACCACATTTAGGGCTGGACTGTCAGCATTATTTGTAAACACAGCTTAGGTCTCTCACCAGGAATAAAAGCCATTTATCCCACAAACAAAGCTTGTTAAACTGCAGGCCCCTAACATTGATGCCTCGCTTCCCCCTTATTTCCTAAGAAGAAGATAAGCTTAATAATTTTCATATTTTAATGATAAGGTAGCTATCTTTTAATCCCTTTTTCATTTTTCTTGCATTTGGACTTGTAACCATGAGCCCAACTGTAGGCTTCTCTACAATAATTTCTTCCTAGAAAAAGCCAGCTGCAGGTGTTTTCAGGAAAATTCAGCCCCAGCTCAGGGCAATGCGAGAGATCTCTCTGAGATCTCTGTTTCTTTTCCTTTACAGAGTCTCCAGGAAGAGTATCTACCTCTGGTCTTGGGGAAGGGGCTTGAAATGGGGGAAAAATGAGGGAGTGCTGAGTGGGAAAGTGGCAGGAGGTTTTGCTGCAGGCCAGTAGGGAGGGAGAACACTGGAGTGGGTTGACCTTAGCCCCTGCCAGAAGGACATCCTATATGCCACCAGCAGGACCTACTTGGATGCAGCCTTTAAGGGAGTTAGAAAAATGTCCTAGAAAAAAATGGGGTTGCTGGGACATCCTTTCAGCAAGGCTAGGAGAGGGAAATAGCAGGACTTAATAAGCCTCCTGTCATGGGGAAAGAAAGATGGAGTAGGGTTAGAGCTTATCCTAGAGGTATACCCATGGTTCAGAGCAGCCAAGGGAGAAATCCAGCTGGATTTCAGTTGTGTGATGGTCAGCTTGAAGAGAAGGAAGAAGTTGCAGTGGGACACAGCAACCTGAAAACTCATTGGAGGTTGGGGTGCAACACATGGTGGAGCCTGCCCTGACATGAGCAGGAGCAGACCACTGTCTTTCCTGCCATGTCCATCAGTGAGCAACTTGCCAAAGTGTGAAAGACCCTGCCTTGCTGAAAGAGGCAGAGCTGTGCCTGAGCCTCAAAACTGGAGAAATTATCTGTATAACAGGAGGGAAGCAACATCGAGAAAGAGCGAGCTTGAAACCATGGAAACAGATCTCCCCCCTCCTTCACTTCACTCCCATCTGTATCTCCCAGAATAGACATTGAACTCTGGTTTCTTTTGATGAGACAGACTTGGGTCAGTGAAGTTGAGAATGAAATGGCCATTGCCAGGCTAGTTGAAGCAAAAAACCAAAATGCTCTCTTCCCCACTTCTCCTGAAGCGGCCTCTTCATCTAGAAGCTAATTAACAGTCCCTCTGTCAGGTCACAAAGTCAGAGGCCGGGATTAGTATGAAGGACTTCTAGGCAAACAGCCTAACTTTCCTCATCTCCTCCTTATCTTGTTTGGTGCCAGTGATTCATTTTCTCAACTGCAGATCTATTGGCCTTTTGAGCAAAATCCTGACATTTTAGCTTGGCTCCAGAATTTCCCTCAAGATTTTGTTTTTAAGTGCATACAGACCACACTGCCCATATTGCAGATCCAGTAAGATTTCAGCAGCCACTCCACCCACTGCTGTTCGCACGCATGAGGAAAAATCTGTGCCCTAAACTTTTAAGTCTGGTAGGGCTGGGGAATGTAAGGATGAATGGTGTGAGATGGCTGGAGAGTCTTCCAGGGTAAATTGAGATATGGAGGGTAACTGATGAGGAAAAGGGCAGCTGAAACCAAAGATAACAGACAGAGTGGAATGGAGGAGGAGGAGAAAAGTCTGATTATGCCTATGTGGAAACAGATGATGCAGCTGGAGATTACTGAGGCCTTCTTTGATTCAGCCTTCAGAACTCGTGTGCTCATTCATAACTACTGAAAATGATCTGTTACGCTCAGGTGGTATTTGAAGAAGAGGGCAGCACTGATGGGTGTCTTGCTTGAAACTGTACAAGGGGAACATGGAACTCCTGGGAAGGGCCACCTGAAGGGGTTATGATGACTATGCAGTGACAATACATTCTCCTTTATCTCTGCTTGGCTTACACTAGCCAACCACCAAGCACAAAAATTGTTCCACTGCAGCCTCTCTGCCTCGCTTAAAAAAATAAACCATCCAATCAGAATACCCTCTTTGTACTGATGCACCAAGATAGGCATGCGACTAACAAGACAGATGCGCAATCCATAAGAAAAGCTTTTTACTCATTCATCTCCATCTCCAAATATGAGATGTAGAGAATAGGAATCTCCTTCTAGGATGGTGAAAGGATAAAATCAAAGGCAAATGAAACAACCTGAAGATGAAACTGGGGATGTAGTGAGTAATGTCTTCATAAGCAAAAAAGGAATCTCCCTTCTGGAGATCACTGGATAGACATATAGGGATATATGCTCTTGGATGTACCAGGTTGCAGACAAACACCTAGAGGGGATAATTCCTAGCTAAAGGACGTTTGAAACTGAGGCAAGCAGTTTTCACTGTGAGCAAGGGGAGGAGAAGGGTCTCTTGCTTACCTCAAGGACTCTGGCACTCAGGAGAGGTAATGAGAACAAGGAGAGCTCCTGCATATGAAGGCAAGCCATACTTCTTAAAAGAGTGCCAAACACACTCTGTTCTTGGCAGTGCTTGAGCTTCAGCTGTGTTGAGCTCAGGCTCAGCTGCACCCCTTTGCAGTAATTGTTAGCACAGATATGCAGCATATGCAGCGCTGGGGCTCCATGAGGAACATGGCCACTTAGATGGATGCTCAGATTGCAGAACACCACACTGAGCCCTCCCGTTGCCTCCAGGAAGTTTAGTGTACAAAGCGTTTTCAAAAGCTTTCATCATGACAGACACTACAGGGGGCTGAGGAAGAAGCCTGTGGTCACACTAACCTGTGCAAGCTGGGGATCTGTGGGAAATATTATTTCTGCTATATGGAGAGGAAGCCTTCCTTTTGGCAGTGGTATTTCTGGCATGGTTACAATCCCAGAAGCAGTGGAGAGCTCCTGGCTGGAATGTTGTGGGCATCTTGATACTGGAGAGAGCAGTAAAACTGGCTAAAAAGCTCTGTTCTATGTAAGAGCACGCGCATGCTACAGGTGCCTTGCCAAGTGAAAATACAACTGGGTTTATGGCTGGTTTGTTTGTTGACATTGTGTAATCAGGGCAGATTTTCTCAGAAAGAAACAACAAAGTTTTTGCATTGGCATTTTCCTTGATTTTGATATATGTTTCAGAACCTACAGATGTCTCCTGTCTAAATTAACAGAATGGTTGTTAACAAAGACACTATTCTTTTCCTATATTTATTAGGTGTCAATATTAAGAAAAATAAATTAGTCCTTCTACTTAAAAGCTTTTCTCTTTCTTATGATGTAGTAAGTGCCGATGGTTCTCACACCATGTCTTGATGTTCAGGTTGTAGGAGTCTGAGTATGAAAATGAAAAGAAATCACTCCTTTTAAAATGCTATGAAAACACTGTTAAATATCTACCTCTTAAAGTCTCTAAATTCAAATGGGTTTTCTTTGGAGGCAGAGTTTAAAACATGCTTAAAATACACCGCCGTAATTCAGAAATTTAGCAGAAAAATCACATTTAGACGCAATCAGAGATTTTGAGCAATTGTTTTTTCCTTGGTTTTGATTCTTTTTCTTTTCTTTTTTCTTTATATCCTTTCTGCTCTGGTTTTTAATTCCTAGTGGAGGTCAGATATTTGAGGCATCCAATTCTGATTGATTGCTGTGGAAATAGCGATGAGGTAAAAGTGATAGTAGTGACATCATGGGAGAAACAGATGGCGAGAGCTGATGAACTTCTAAGAAACAAAGACACTTTCTGCCAATAAGTGTTCCTAGAGAACAAGAAAAACAAAACTGAGAAAAACAATCCTAGTTTGTAACACAAGGAAAGAATGCAGGGAAATTACTCCTTAGCAGTACACTGTCTGAAAGGCAGAAGAACTAGAACTGTGGATAGCTTTTTGAACTCCACTGGGCCTTTGACACAAATTAAATTAAAGCAGCGTTGAATACTTGTAGAGCAGATTATTCAGGGTGCAAAATCTCCATGACACTTCTATATTACTAGGAAGGCTGTTTCGAGCATGAAACTCACAAAAAGCTTCCTCTTTGCTCAGGCATTTTTCAAAAATTTGCTTTTGGGCAGCAAGACTCCCCATAACAAACCCGGCTTTGCAGTGATGAAGTGGTATTGGTGTCTTTAATATTCTTGTTGAGATGCTGACATTGTGTGAATGTTGCTAAATTTATAAAGGAATATAGATAAAGTGACAGTCAGCCCTGCTAATAAAGAAAGGACAAAACAGGAATATGCACCAGTGCTTGTCTGTTTTCTTTTTTGAAAAACATGAGGAAATGGTTGCTTTGGAGAGGAGGGTGTCAAGGATTTTGAGCTTCATTCTACCACCTATCATAACATTGGCATTACAATTACTCTGGTGTCAAAACATGTGAGTATTTTGTGATTACAAGGTTGATTAAAAGCCTGCTATCTGGGGTTTCTGGTCTGCATCATCAGTGCAGGTAGTAACTGCAATGTCTACTCTTGGGGGAGTCTGAGTGTGGCCTCCTCTCATGTGATGGACAAAATGAGGTCTCACTGGTGATAAGGTGCATGCTGTGCTGATGAAGGCAACTGAGTTGATACACCTTTTTTTATATAAATTTAGAGATAATGAAGTATTTTGCCTCATGTTACTTCAGGGACATATGAGCTGGCATTATGAAAGACTGCATCTGCTCAGTGATGGCAGACAAGCAGCTCTTCTCTTGAATGAAGCTTGCTGTAAAGCCATTCTTCCTATTGATGAGACAAGGCAATTTGATTCCACTGGTGGCAGCAGAAATACTCAAACTGAAGTTGCTGGGTTTAAGGCTGAGGCTTAAGCCTGGCTGGTTTGAGGCATGTGAGCAGATACCTCAAAAAAGGGCTAAAGGGTCATGATTTCTTCATAGAAAATACTCTTCCTTCTTTGCGGTTGCTATTTGATCATGTCATGGAAAACACATAGATATTACTTCATGCACTACAAAGACCCAAAGCCCAGCGACTACTGAAGTGCCTTTCTGTTAGGCACTTTGAGGATCATACTCTTTCATCTCCCTTAACTTTTTGATGTTTGAGCTTCTGCTCCAGGCAATCTTTATAGCCAATGGAGAGATATAGGCACTTCTAGGACGTGGTTCATCGGAGCGCTTTTCAACATCTACCTTAAAATGAGATTACCCATATCCCAGAATGCCTGTTTCTCTCTGCTGACTGTTAAAGTATGTCTAGACGTCTAGCTCTGATGTAAATGCCAACATCTGGACAGGTTTATCCCACAAGCAAAATGTCCCCTGGTAAAATCCAGAGCAATTACTATGTTTTCTTGAAAGGACAAACACTCAAATGAGGGGTGAGTGCAGAGAAAAGTGAGTCTGAAGAGAAATCCAGGAAGAAAATGATAAAGTGATCAAATTTCCACACCACTTCAAGGTCAGTAAGGTTCAGAATGGATGCGGAGGCCTGGCTCATGCCCTTATCTGTGGATTTGGTGGGAAGAATTTATAGATTTATAATAGAGAGATTTATTTATAGAGGAGGAGCCAGGAGGATCTGAATATTTTGATATGGTTCGTAGCAATGAGCTTATAAGTACAGGCCCTGTGTGTAAATGAAGTAACCTAGTCCTATTAGCCTAAACTCTATGATAGTGCTCTGGCTTTAAAACATGACCTATTACATGCAAAGGGTCTAAGCATTTTGGGGGAGAAAACAAAGAGAGAGAGAAAAGAAAAAAGTCTATAAAGGAAAAAAAAAAAAAAGAAAATACAATGCTTCGATGTTCAAGAGGAACACAGAGCCACTATGGCTTAGATAATTCAGTGACAACTGTACTGTTTTTCCACAATAGAAGCAAAAAAGCAATCCTAGGTGGAGTGTCACCAAAGAAGACTGCTTTTTTTTATCAGATTCCCCAGAACAAAGGACCCTACAGATAGCTGTTTTCTCACATACTTGAGAATACTTGACAATTTTTAAGTTTCTTTCTTTTCTACCCCCACTCTTCCATCAAACCAACAGATACTGAATTAAATCTCTTTAACTTTGGTCCCTTAGATACTGCAGCTTTAGAGTTGCTGAACTTCAGCAAGGCAGCACAACACATTATTTGATGTTCACTCATATGCATAGGTGCATTTTTCCTTTTCTTTTTTTAAAATTTCCTTCTTGGAGATTTAAGATGCATCTGTTCCTGTTGCTGCTTGTAAAGGCAATTATTTTGTGTGAGCAACGCCCTCTGTGTGACCACTATATATTTATTACTGAGTTTTCTGCTGTAATAGAGTCAGTTAAAATTCATTTAGTGCAAGGAGTAAAATACCAGTGTGACTGGTGGAAAATAAACCAGCAACAAATGTCCTACATGGGTGTATTCATATATGACTTGTTATAAAATACAGCATAAAATATGAGAGGAAGAATGTTGCTATAATTAAAAACAAAGCACTGGAAGCAAGAATATCTGGTTTCTGCTTTTGGCTGTGTCACAGACGCTCTGTGTGGCTATGGAAGGATCATTTCTTTCTCCTCTGGGTTTCCCCATCTGGAAAATGGTCTAATGATACCTTCCAAAAAGGTGCTTGAGAAGCATGACTCATTAATATTTGTAAATATCCAGGGATCAAAGAGCCTGTAGATATACAATGTAACATATTATTATGCTGCTGTTCTTAGCCAATTTCCCTTCTCTGTAAGGATGAGCTCTTTGAATTTATTGCTTTTGACCCAGGAAAATGCCCCCGTGGGACTCTGTGTTTTTATTGACTCCAGATGAAGTTTTCTCATGTTTACAAATAAAGTGATAACTTACTGACCTCCAATGCCCACCACACAAGCCCTCCCTTGGATCTGGTCCCCAATTCTCCCTGGTACCACGGCAATAAGCAAAATGCCACATTTCTGGTGAGTGGAACCAGTTTTGTCTCTCTTAGCTGAATGGCTCCTGTGGGGACAGCAGAGGGAAATGCCCTGGGTGGGAGTTTTGAGAGTACGAAGCACAAAGCAGGCACAGGCAGCTCAGCTGTGACATAAGGACTGGCCACAGCTACAGATATTTTGCAGACCATGACACAATGCTTTTCTAGTAACAATTAGTCCTGTTTTCCCTGCTCTGGGATGCAGAGAGTTTACAGGTCCTCTTAGGAGGAAAATCACTTCTGCAGCTGCTCTGCTGAACCGGAAGAGCCAGAAAGCAGCCCTTGCAAATTATTTTCTCTAACTGAAGAGAATATATTACCAAACCAAAAGGGTCTTGGAAACACTTGAAAATAACACCAGAGTTATAAACTTCCAGCTATTGGAGTTTGAGAGAGTCTGAAAGTGCTGGAGTTCACTGGTAGATAACATTTCCAGAGAGTGATTCTGCATATTTTCAGTCAAAGTTTTTCATCAGCCCTTAAAAAACAGAATTTACTTTAAAATCCATTTATTGTTATTTTGTTCTTCAGAGACATCTGAAAAATTTTTCACTCTGGTAAGCTGAATAGGTAGCTTTTACTTACGGAATGCTTATGTCTGTTGGAGGTGGATAGAAACTGTGTTTTGCTTAAAATAAAATGTGTGAGCATTTCAGATATAGCTACATTTCTCCAAATGCACTGTGTGACCCTCTAGAGAAGAAAAAAGTTTGATGGCCTAAAGCCAACATTGGCTAAATTAGGGACAGAAGTTTTACCCAGAGGAAAACTGCTTTAGTTTTGGGTAATATTTTAAAAAAAATATTATCCAAAAATGTTAGCTTCATGGGAACAAGAGGTTGCAGGAGAGGCCAGGGCTGGCCACTTTGACCAGGAAATTATTAACGATTCTTATCTTCTGGAATTTGAGTAGATTTGGTTGGTGATCTTTATAGAACAATATTTATCTTTCCCTGGTGGACTTTCTCTTTGTCTCCACCAGCTATCACAATTATAACCTGGCGTTCTGCATGAGTGGTCTTGCAACTGTGAGCCAAGGGACCCAGGAGCAAGGACAATAGAATTACAGTCATGGTTGGCAACTTGTGAAGACTTTTTGTTTAAAGGTTGGATGGTAATTACAGGAGATTGGGGTTTGTGATTACTAACGGACCTTCAGTCCCCTCTCCCATGTGAGTCTTTGCCTGTTCAGAGCTGCAAGCAAATGCATAGAGTGAGACTCCTTTTTTTTAGATGCTGTAACATGAGTTAAGATTTCAGCATGTTTTTTCCCTTCCCCTGTTCTGTGTTTATGAAGGAGAGTAGAAACACTAATATTCTTTGGAGATCATCAGATGTTCAAAATTTTCTCATTCAAATTCATGTCTTCCTCAACCTCTCAACTGCCTTAGGCAAAATTTCATATTTTCTTTTCTTCCTACACCACCTTATCTGTCTTTCCTCACTAATAAATACCCTAAAATCTATGTTTGTATGACTATTTTTTCTTACTAACTTCAGCTATTCCTGCTGCATATGAAATAGTAAACAAAAACAAACGGATGGTGTTTTTTACTCCTTGTATATATGTGTATCCAGTCCCAGTTGTTGGGAAAAGTTGTTCTTCACTTCCCTCCTTGAAAACTGGTAGTGTTGTGTGGGTTAACAGTGTGACAGATGTCCTGCCACAGAGGAAATCAGTGCTGGATTCCTTACCAGATAGGCCAGAGATATTCTAAAAGTTTAACCTACTGCTGGTGGGGCTGTTCTGTCCCTTTTACAGCAAGTTCCATGCTCCCTTACTGCTTTATTC
This sequence comes from Donacobius atricapilla, assembly GCA_013397315.1. Classification (NCBI taxonomy): domain Eukaryota; kingdom Metazoa; phylum Chordata; class Aves; order Passeriformes; family Mimidae; genus Donacobius; species Donacobius atricapilla. The sequence goes on from WBMY01010279.1 coordinate 95,056, forward strand.
AGAATGGTTTTGTGGCGATGTGCAGCCCACAGACCAGGTCACACACTGGCCTGTTGCGTTGGTAGGCATATCAGGGTCCTTTTGTGCAAAAGCCTGAGATGCATTTTTCCTCATGAACCAAATTCTGACAGACAGGTTGGGGTAGAGGGAGAACTTCAGCAAGAATTAGAGTCTTATTTTGAAAGGTAATTGCCAGAGAGAGGGGGTTATCCCATGGGTTTCTTGAGCCTCAGCTTTCTCCAACTGGAGTAATAATCCTGTTTTCTACCTTTGGAGTTTAGCAGCCTTTCCACAAAGTTCTCTACACACAAAGAAAATGCTCAGAGTAGCTTCAGTGTGCTCAGGGTCAGGCCTTCTAATGGCCTGATGGGATCTGGGGACCACAAGAAATATGAGGTGCAAGGCCAGTTGCATTTCACTCTGGAATTTTTCTATCTTCTCTCAGCTAGAATACATTCCCTGGAAAGCCTAACTAACATGCCCCTCCATTAGCTGCATGTTAATTATTACCAGCTATCTCAGAAATGGAAATCTTGACCCATTTTTCTCCTTAATACCTATCTTCAGCAGAAAAGTCCTGTCTTCAGAGGATGGCTGTCAGGAGGGGACAGGCCATTCCCTTGAGTTCCTCTATCTGGCTTCTTAGGAATAACAGCAACAACAATACTAGTAAGTTAATTTTTGGCGATCTTTCCTGCTGGGGTCATGACGATCCTGTCAGAGGGCACAGGTAATGGGATTGCACTTCCACTTCCAGCTATGAGTCACGCAAGGCATTAATGATATTCCTGTTCATACACCTGCCCAATAGCCTTCCTTTGGGGCTGTTGAGTCTTTCCTATGGTGGCATTTGCAGGCAGAGACTTCCTTGGCTCAGGTGCCTGTGTTTTCACGGGCATTTTTAATTTGTAGCATCAGCTGAGAAGAGGCACTCCTCATTGTTCCCCTCATCCAGGCGGAAACTCATGCCCTGTCGAAACACGTGGGTGAGGGATATTTAACCCCACACACCTCCAAGGCAGTGGAGTAGATGTCGTTGTGGGCTTTTACCCGCAGAGTTTGGGGCAGGCAGAAAGCGGACGGAGTCAGAGAAGGGGCAGGCTGCTGCGAGCGCCCGGCCCGCTGCGACCAGCAGGGGGGAGTGTGGGCAGCACGAAGAGCCAGGCGCTCCACTCCTCGGGGAAAAACCGGCCAGCCCTCCAGGAATGCTGCGAGGGTGTGAATGCCGGTGCGTGACACGGGAGGCTGCCCTGGGCCCCTTCCCCGCTCTCCCGTAACCCTGCAGTATGACGTGGGCAAGTTGATATTCACGGGAGTTGCGCTACCTGCTCAAAAGTTGCCTTTTGCCGCCCGCAAAGCGCCCGTGACCCAAGTCTGAGCTGAGTTCCACAGCTGCTCGCCGTAGCTAAAGAGAGAGACACGGGCATCTTCCCAGGCATCTGGAGGGTCTTCTTCCAGAGGCACTTCTCGGGGCTGAACAGTAGAAGTAGCAATGTGGAGACCTGGGGACATCAGGACAGGAATGGAGCGGTGGGGAGCCAGGAGTGGCCTGTATGGGTTTGAAACTTGTGGAAAGCAAGAGGGAAGACAATGAAGCGGACTGCGGCTTCTGGCTACAGCAATGAAGAAGGAAAAGAGGCTGTCAGGAAAGGAATTGCAACCGGATGCAGAGAAACAGCACTGACCGACCAGCAGGTAGGTGTGAATCCCTACTACAATCAGAGCAAGCAACAAATACAGCCACAGAATACAACTTCTATAATAGATCGAGAAGCATAGGTCAGAAGGAACTGTGGCGACCAGCTCATCTGATTTGTATAACACCTGACGAAGAAACTTCCTGAGTTTGTCCCTGTTTCACTTAAGGAGAAACATTCCCTTTTCTAAAAAGATTTCCAGTTTTCAAAAAATCCGCCAGAGCTTCTTGTCGTTTTCCTCAGTTGTTTTCTTGCCGAATTTCTAATCTCCAAGATTTCCTTGCCTTGTCTCCTCCCATTGGCTCTTTCAATATTTGTAACTGCTAAACCAAGGAGAGCCTTGTGGCATTCCTGTTTCCAGTATAAGAGATGTAAGATATATCCATATAAGATATATGCCATTACCAAACCATCCATGACCTTCTCTTTCATCCAAAACCAGGCTACACCATGGCAACCCTTCTCCATGGCATATTTTTCAGTGCTGCAGTCATCCTCTGGCTCTTCTCAGCACCCTCCTGTCTCCTCCCTGCACATGCAGTAATCCCAGCAGCAGTTTTCTTGGTGCTAAAGGCTGGCATAATGCAACCTCCCTTTTCCTGTCTAATAGTTCCTGATTTGCAGCCCAGGATCTTATTACCCTTGACTCTGTATTTCACTCTGGAAGATAATTCCATGACCTCCAAGTCCTCCCCAGATTTCTGGCTTGCTTGGATAGAAATCCCTTTCTGGTAGGACAACTCCTCCTTTCTACTACAGCTGAGTCATACATTTCTGCATAAAATACATCATGTTTGCATGAGCCATGCAATTCATATTGCTCTGCACCAAAGACATCCTCTTCAACACTTAATAATTCCATCTTTACACTATCTTCACACTTCAATAAGAATCATTTTGTACGCCTTTTTGAGTTGGATTTGAATGAGCTGGGCCAAAAGCACCAACTATCAGTGACTCTTCACTTACAGTATCATTTCCCAAGACCTACCAGTTATCTAGTTTTTAGTCCTTTTAATAAGATCCATGCACATTTTCCATCATTCTCTGGTATGAACTAAAATGACTTGAAGAAGTTAAATAAACCACATCAATTTTTTTCCTCTGTCAAGCAAACTTGTAATCTCACCAATAAAAGCCGTCATTATATCAAGTTGGTCCATTTTCTATGTCTCTAGACTCACTGATGCAAATTACGCTGTCCCCTTGAATTAGTACTTCCTAATTGAAAAGCTCAGGAATGGAGGCTTCACCAGCTCTCTAGGTAGTTTGCTGCAGTGCTACCCAACATTCCTGTTTTACTCATGGTAATATTGGTACAGTGCCACCTTATTTCTAGGCATATGAAATCTGTTTCCCCAAACTCATCAAAGCCCCTCAGAATCTTTTTAGTACTTTACAGATTGGGAGTTTTGTGTGTATTCAATCTAAATCACTGCCTTCAGGTTTCTTTTGCGTCTGCAACATTTGTAAAAAACTCCACAGTCTCTTTTGGGAAGAAAATATGCCATCATTGCCCAAACTCTACAACAGCCATATTTGTTGGCTACAGCTGTTCCCTGTATCATTATAAGAGAATTATTTCATGAGTACCGGTACCACAAAGTACTTGTCTAGAACAGTTTTTGATATCCTTTGGTTTTACTGTGCTTAAAAAAGCTGTCTTACTGCCCTTAAATCTCCTGTTCACAGATATCATGTGCTTTTGCTCCCCATGTCAATTTTATACAGTTGCAATCAATTAAATGGCATTAATTATTGCTACTAGTTTCTCTTGTCCCCTCATATCTACATATACACAAATCCATACAGAGATCAACATCTACACATTTAATTATTATTTTATTTTCCCTCCAAATCACCCTTCTTTCTCAATTATATTTCAGCACTAATAAAAATATTCCATCTCCTAACTATTCCATTTTTTCTGTTTGTCTTTCTCTCCCATCTCATTTAGCTCAAAGCTGAACTGTTTTCCACTTTTAAAAACTGGTCTTTTTAAACCTTCAGGTTTGTATATGAGCAGTTTGGACTTTATTCTGTTTGCCTCTAACAAATCACATTGAGTCACGCTCTTTTTACTCTTAACTAATCAATAATTAATTTTCAATTCTGTAGTTACTAGTCTTGATCTAGTGCAGAATACTAATAAGGAATGAATTTCCTCCAGAGGGAAGTGTTTTGGAAAGTCCATCCTGACCCTTTCTACCCCACTCTGCCTCTATTCTGCCAGCAGAGATGTGCTCAACTCTTGTGGGATCACCTTCCATGTTAGCCTAGGCATGACCAGTGGTGGTCATAGTGAAATATGTACCAGTCTTCTGGAATGCAGCTGACTGTTTTAGTCTTAATCCTGCAGTGCTTTAGAGTTGGACATGCTTTGGTGCCTGCAGGACCAATGAGAAGCAGCCAGCAATAAACCACCCTGGATAGTTTTTTCCTGTTTGCTAGCAGGGGACTGTCCCTAAAGTGTCTACAGTGACAGAGCACAGTCCATCTTCTGAAAGAAGGCACAGAGGCGCCATGTTGGGTGGCTCCAGCTGTGTGCTTGGGTGCCTCCATCTAACTGTTGTCCATCAGTGTGCAGGGACATCCATGTGGCCCACATCCTGATTCTTGTCTGGTTTCTGCTACCTGGCCATGTCTGGGGAGGAGATCATTCCTGCCCTGGGAGCCTGCCTTAGTGATGACCCCATCAGAGGCCTTCATTCTTCTACATGTCCAGATGCAGAGGTGGGATGCCAGGACAGCAGTACCAGCGTGATCCTCTCGGTTGTTCCCTTGCCAGAATGAGTCCTGGATGTGGGAGAACAGGTAGCTAACCCAATAGCTGCTCTCTGAAGCACATACGCACATTGTTGGAGAAAAATGCAGCCAGCTCAGGCAACCCCAGCAGCTGCTTAATGAATTTTGACTTGTACTAATTTGCCAAACTTTTGACTGGATGAAATTGGCACTGGCTGATGCAGTTCTTTCATTTACACTGCTAAGTCTGGAACAAAATGAAAGGCAAGTGCTTTTGACTGAAACTTGGCATGAGCCCCCAGCCACCAGCCTCAGCTCTCTGTCACATAGGATGCTGTCCAGCAGTGAGGCCAGTGTGCACATGGTCTGCACCTGAGTCAAGAATGCATGTTATTAAAGAAGGCAACTCCCTTGGCAACCACTTAATTCTTCAAGGCGGTAGCCCTTGGGCTTGCCAGTGTCTCTTATTGCACCAAAGGTGCGTTTACACAGAGTACTGAAAGTTGTCCTCGTCCCATGGAATTCTCCAGGTACCATCCCTTGGGTGAAGAGCTACAGACCTTCTACCAGCACCTCCTCTAACAAGCTCTGCTTCATCTTCTCATGATGCACTTTGCCCAGCTCAGTCTTGTGTGCTCAGACTTCTCCTCAGCCCCAGAAAGGGCAGGAACAAGGGTACATGCACAGCAGATATATTCAACAATAAAAGAACTGAAGTACAGAACAACTAAGTTATTTCTCTTCTAGAATTCACCTCTTCCCTTCAAGGACTCTAAAGCCACCTTCCTTTCAAGCAGAAAAGGACAGCTAAATCACAGGTCCAAATGGTGCTTCAGCAGAGCTTTGCAGCTGGAGCCATTCACCATTGCAGGGTCCTCCTGCTGAGAACCACGAAAGATCAAAGCAGTGAAATGCAGTGAAATATGTCCATGTGCAAAGAGGAAAGTGAGCAGACTTGTCAGAGATGGGACTGCTGGTCTCCAGAGTCAGGCTAGCTAGCTAGGCATGGCGCTTCATGAGACACACTTATTCTTGCATTGAGTTTCCTGCTTGGTTTCGTTTGCTTAATTATTTGTTTTCACAGATAGCACTGGTTTGTGCAATCATTTTCTTTGAAAACGGAATTCAGCTCATGTTATTTCACCTAACTGGGCTGATGTTGAGTAAAGCAAAAGTTATTTTGCTGACAGCCCTGGTCCCCAGCCAGTGACTGTACCTGGGATGTTGCCTCAGAGAACAGTTGTCTTGTCCTAGTGTCAGGTGTGTCCTGGGGCCCCAGCACAGCACTGTGCATGGCACTGGGTGGCATAAAAATGAACCTCCCCAAAACTAATGGTACACAACTCCAGCTGTGGCATAAAGATATTTTGGATGGCTTTTTGCCATCCAAGCTTCAGGGTTATGGGCATTAAAAGGTAAAGTGATTTAAACATTTTAGTTCAGGGTAGAGAGGGTGTTTTGAGGCTTTTGCAACTTTTGAGTGTGTAAATGAGAAAGGAAGATGGAAAGAAATGGCATGCTGCTGTTTCTAAAGGGAGAGGGAAACTTTATTCTAAATGGCCTGCTTCTCTTGTATGGGCAAGCTGGTTGGCTCGGGACATGGGTTCTCCACATACAAATGCATTCCTGCAAGAGCTGTTTTATGAATCACTTTCAGCAAAGACAAACTGTTAGGTACTTCATAGCAAATGGTTTTGGAGCAAGGGCTATGGATTTTCCTTGGCTAGGGAAGTGGCTTGCTCTTTTATGACTGCTGTTGCCTCCCATGACAATGACAAGAGAGCACTGCCCTGCACAGGTTTGGAGCACTGGCCTGATGGTCCTGTGCTATCCTGCCACAGAAGTACAGATGGATGCTTGTCCACCCTCAACTCAACTGTTGTGAAATGTCCAGGAAGGGGAGGGGATAAACCTGCATTGTGTTTTCAGCTACTAGGATAGAGACAGTATTTTAGATTCAACAAACTCACATCCCTTCTTCTGTCTGTTGGCCTTTAAAAGAGTTAATGTTGTATATTTGGGAATACAGACAATACTGAAAAGCAACTTCTCTATCAAACTATAGATGTCAAAAGCTATGCCCTGTGACCTATAGTTTAGTTCCAGAAAAACCACTTCTTTTCAGATGAGCAGAAAATAAGCTGGAAATGATGAAATTGATCATATGTTTGAACTTAATTTTGTTGATGGATGGCATTTGTACAAGTAGCTGTCTCTATGGTTTTTGTTTTAAATTATTTGGGCTTTTAATATTGGCCTTTCTGTGAATTGGTGATATCAGAAAACCTATTACCCAGTTCAGATTTTGCCAAAACCAACTTTTCTTCCAATTAAATATCCTATTTGTAAGAAAGGAGACCTTTCTGACATCTCAGGCATTCTAAGCCTCGGCTACATTTTGTCCTACTGGTGTAAGTGAAGCCTTCCCAGAACTGACACTAGTGAACTGTTGCCTCAAGTTAAAGCTGTTTTAGACCAAAGTTCCTTCCTCCAAGATTTGGCCTCAGAACTAAGTTTTGAAATGCTAAGAGGAAAAAAGAATTTGGGAAATTATAATTAGCAAGGAGGAGGCTGATGAGTTTGCCCAAGGATGAGGAAGGTTCTCAGCTTCTTTTCTCAAGAAATGCTGTACAGCCTGCATTTCAGTTCCAGAGCTGAGAAGTGCTCCCCCAGGAAACTGAGAGCTGGAGAATTTAGGAGCCTTCTACCAGATTGTTTGCCCTTATTTTGATCTCTAATTAGTTGGGGTATTGCCCAACCTTTTTGAGAGTGTAAAGATGTGGTTCTGGGCAGACAGCCACCAAGGTGTGTGGGCAACTGTGGAGTCTAAAGACAGAAGGAATTTAAGAAAATTCCCCTGCTTTGACCAACCCAACATGCTTTAATGAATTGCTCACTGAACTGTATTCAATATGCTCTACTTAAGATACTCACAAAAATGAAATACAATCTTGTGTAAACTGCAATTGAAAAGAGTTATAAAATTTCCGTTTATCCAAAACAAGTTGTAGAGTCTGTTATCTTAAAAAATTTGCATGTTTTTAGAGTGTAGAGCCAGACAGCAATATACCTCTGAGATGGAAGCCTTGCAATTGTATATATGGTTTGTGGTTTACACATCAGATAATAATCTAGCATAAGTATGAAAAGATTTAACTGGCATCCAGCTGCAGATTTTCTTGAAGCATCCCTTGGTTGGGGTTTATAGCCTGCACAATTGAGTGGGCAGGATTTCCTGAAGAGATCAGGTCCCAAGTCATTTGCAGAGGTGAAACTGGGATGATCACGAGTTACTTGTGGGAGGAGGAAATGGTGCAAGGAGGTCTACAGTCATCTGTGGGGAAGTGGTGTTTGGGGATGGGGAGACTCCCTACCTCAGACCCTAATTATGGGAGAAGAGGCACAGGTATTGTTTTGGTACATATACATTTCATGTCCCTCTGGTACCCTGGGATTGGGAACCACAAATAGCCAATAGCTGCTTTCTGGCTTTTTACTCTAGGGAAGTTATACCTCCCACCCCCCATCTTTCATTGTAGAGGGGCTTTTGAGCCTCACCCAGCTGGTGAGAGGAGGTTGGGTCAGCACTTCTTGGCCTGTGTGGCAGGCCTTCTGTGGCTTCTTCCTTCTAGGGGAGCACTGGTGAGTGAGTGGCCAGAGAAAAAACATGACCTGTGGCAAGGTGGGCTCGTGATCCTGTCCCTGTGTCCCCAGAATTTATTATGACTGTCAGATCTGTGTGCAGGAGGGAGTTCTTTCTGAATCACCTGATAGACACCACTGGTTGGGGTTTGCTTTCTCTTTGGCACTAGTTGTGGTGATAGTTGTGTGGGGCACTGGTGCAAACCACAGCCTGCCACTGCCAGGACTTTGGGGAGAGCCTTTCCCTCTTCCCTTTCTGTGGTGAGTTATGTTTGTGGTATTTGGCCTTTGCTACAGCTCTGAAGTGAGGTGAGAGGTGCTGGGGGGACTTTGAGGCCCATGGAATGCAGAATAGGTGCTTTGTGGGTTCCCCTGGACTGAAGTCCTGTTTGCTTGTCTTTGCAGAGGACTGTCCAACTTCTGTGTCTCTGTTATTGTACTCATTTGGTGCCTCAATGAGGTTGTTCTGATTTGATTGTTGAATAGATTTATTTATTGTTCAAGTCAATATTGCTAAATGCCACTTGATTTGCAGGGGAGGGATAGGCATAATTGAGTGTAGTTTTATTTGTTTGGTACTTACCAAAATGTCAAAATCTGAGATCAAGCCATATCTCCTTCAGCAAGCAACATGTGTCTAGCACCTGGGACAAACATCAAGTGATCAACCTCAGACAATAGAACAGTTTTCCTGAAATTAGCATTTGCTTCTTAGACCCATAGCCATGAATAACACCCACTCCTTATACTCAGAATGTAAAATATGAGCACCAGGACAAATGATAATAAATGAGCCCCCAAAAATTCTCCCCTCCAGGAAATGATTTAAGAAGTAAGGCTGCCCCATCAGATACTTCTCCAGGGAATGTGATGTAAGTGTAAGGTGAAGTACTATCACAAAAACCGTGTGTGTATATTCCTACCAGATCTATTAGCCAGGGAAATGTAAGTCAGGGTCAAGATGACTGTACCCTTAAGCTGACATTATATATCGTTTTGGCAGGAAGAGCTGTTTTGAGTGTCTTGATCTCTCTGTAGATGTTAAAACAATCCTGATGATGTTTGAGGACCTGTCCTGTTACCTCCACTCACTTGTCACTGCCTCCGCTGCTTTTTGCAAAAGGATGATACAAAGACCCAGTCAGTGACAGGAAAACGGACAAAAGAGTAAGGAAAGGGATGCAACTCCTCATAACATGATGTGATTATTGGCTATGGGAAAGTGTCCAGGGTACAAAGTCAACCCAGAAGTAAAGGATGAGTGATGGTGCTGTGCATTCATGAGTATTTTTTTTTCTTTCCAGAAACTGAAGATCTTTGGGAAACTCCTGAGTGACAGAGGTAAGTGAAACTGCCAGTGGGTGGTGCATGGGCATCTCTAATGCTTGCAGATCCGAGCTGAGCGCTGCCCTTACCCATCACATGTATTCTATTTACATCACAGCAGAGGGAGTGTTGGCAAAGCATCTCAGAGGAGCAACCTTTTGTTATACCTACAGCTGCTCCCTTCCCTCTTAGTGCAACCAACCCAAAAATAATCACAATAAGACTCATGCAGTTAATTGATTCACCATTTTGCGACCATTGCAGCCAACTTGGCCATAACTTGGTTACTGCATCTTGTGTCCCTGTGATTTCTTACTGGGAAAGAAACACCTGAAATACCTCAGGATGTTTAGGATCTGTTCACCTGGCTGCTTCTCTCAACAGTTCGCTCCATTCTGGCCTTTTTTCTGTATCTGCTAGAAGGCTGTACCAAGATGTTGATTTTTCTTCTGCTGTCCTCCATGCTCTGCACTGAGGGACTATATTTGAAATCAGTGAGTGAGCTGTGTGTTAAGAAATAGCTCTGGCACTAAAATGCTTAAAATTACTCTTTGTTTCTCTGACTTCTCTCCTAATTTGGATTATCCCCCTGGACTTGCCCACAAGATGGAATACTAAGAAAATATTGTTTTGTTTAATTTGTTTTTGATGTCCACATTTCTCACGTTTCCTGTTCCAATTTCAAAGTGAGTCTGAGCTCCTCCACTAACATTGCTCTGGCTGTTATTTTGGGGATCTGAGAGAGGGGATTAAAAATAAATGAAGTGCGGGTAATGCATTTCTTGCCACAGGTTCTCTTAGGCAAGTCAGTAAAAAGTTATTGACATTCGTCTCTTTTCAGGTAAAATAGAGGAATTAGATGAAGGGTATTACTAATACAGGTCAAGGTATTAAAATATGGACGCCTAAATTTAGGCTCCTAATTTTGTATTTTGAGCCCCTAAGTAAGGCTTGATCTTATGCCCTTTGAGGTCAATGCCAAAGCATTGACTGAGTTCAATATGCAAGCTGAAGTCCTAAATTATTCTTAAAAGTTCTCAGCGTCTTCCAGGTCCAAAGAAGTCATCACCCTGCTTCTTTGCAAATCGCACATCTTTCCTTAAGTTCCTAAACATGGGGCTCGTGCTTTTAGGTATTCCATATTTTAAATCCTGCCTGTTGATGTTTTCTGTCTCAGGGGCCATGGACATCGGAGAATAACAAGGCTGATAAATAAACATAGCTGGGACACAGATAGATTTGCTTTTTTGGTGAGCAGTGCTTCGCACAAACACTGCAGATTCTATAGCAATGTCAGTATTTATTATGCTGTAAAGTTAACATGGAAGGCACATGAATGTCCTTGCTGGTGCCAGAATTCAGCAAGTACATGACCATTTGCACAAACTTCACATACACTGCTCTCCTGGTAACAGGATGTTGGCAGGTGGGAAGATCACAGGATCCAGATGAAACATAAAACGAGATGAGCAATCCTGTAGCGTTAATTTTAGAAGCTGGGTTCTGTACATTATTTACAGTACATTGTAGCTTTACAGGGATAAGACTGCCCCTTGCCACTCATGGATTTAATGTTTTCTGTGGGGTTTCTGTGGGAGACTTTCCTCAAAGTAGCAGCTAGAGGGATTTTGTCCATCCAGAGGAGTGTTAGAATTGGAAGTTATTTGCACTAGAGCTTCCTTCATCCACAGAACACTCATCTAGCACGAGAGGAAAAGGCACCTAAGATCTTCCACCAAATAAAAGGATTGTGTGAGTTAATCTGCTTGCTGCTGGTCTGAAGTGCAGAGGCCTGCACTGCACTTCTGCATAAAGACGGAGCTGTTCACAGTGAACTGGGACAGAGTCGGAAGTGGTTCCTACCTCTGGGAACTTTAAATTAGCTTTACCATCAGTTAATGAAATATCCCCTCTTCTTCCTGAGGGAGTTGAATTCTCCCTGTCTCTTGGAAGGCATTTTTGGCAATTGCGCCCTGAATATGGGAAATTCCAGTTATTTTAGATAGGTATTTTTTTCTTCAGAAACTCTCTGCAACAATGTGTAAAAAAAAAATTACAGAAGAAGTGAAGGAAAATGGATTATTTTGCAATGTTTGAAAAACACCCAGCACTCTGCTGTAGGAACGCGATCCTTGAGGAGAAAGGGTTTATACTCTCCTTCAGGCTTTTGACTGGGCTGGATTCCTAGCCTTGCCCGGATGGACGACTGTGGGTACAAGGGGTGTGGGGTGTGACCTGCAGCTGGGGCAGTGGAGGGGCTAGATGGGAGCTGCTCCTTGCTCAGGCAGACCTGTCACTCACCCTCCAGCCTTCCTCAGGATCAGTGTGACCAGGGCAACATCCCCACATACTGCACCAGAGGCGACACAAAATCTTTAAAAACTAAACAAAGGGACAAACAGGTCTAAGACATACCGAAAGCAAAGATTTTTTTTTTTTTTTTTTAATTNGTTTCAGCCAGCAGGTGCCTCTATAGAGCCAATGCTTTGCCTGCATCACTATGAGTCTGAGGCACAGCATTGGAATACCTGCTTTCAAACGACAATATAGCCTTTTCTTTCTTCAGTGTCTTTTCGCCCTACCCCTTCCTCCAGCCCATGGTGAGCCCTGAGATCTGCCAGTCTGGACTTCCACTCCATCTGCCACGTAAGGTCCTTTGAGGATGAAAGCCGGAGAAAGATGTATGTTGACACGCGCATATTGTTACTATGTATGCCATATGAAGAAATTTTCTGTGTGACAAGAACCAAGTAGCTCAGCTGGGGAATGCCCGCACCAAACTCAATGAGACAAAGCTGCTTCTTTGCCCTTCCAGTACCTTCTCGGGAAGCAGGGTGGGGTTTGTCTGGCAAAACCTTCACCCCTTCAGTATGAACCCTTCTGCACACCCGGGCTCCACTCAGCCAGCACAGGGAGGCTCCTGAGCCACGGGAGAATAGCACTGGGCTAAGAGAAATAAAACCCACCTGAGGATAACGCTCCTTCAGCCCTTTAACACATAGGTGCTAAGAAATCACTGTATCCGAAAAGCCAAGTCCTGGGGGGGGTGGTCAGATGACGGCGGTGATTGCAATTTGTCCGCCGCCGCCCCTCTCCCCAAATGGCTCTGCTGGACTTTGGAACAATTCCCACGGGCAAAGTGAATTTTGACCCGAACATGTATCCATCGGCAGGGCAGGAAGCGCGGCGAGAAGGCAGCGCAGGGAACTGGGCTCGAAATGCGCGGAGCCGAGGGGCGACGGCTCCGGCGTACGGAACCGCGGGGCTACGGCCTCCGCGGCCAGCTTGGAGGGCGGGGAGAAGGCCGGGCCATCGCCGAGGAGGTGGGACTTGCTGGAGCGTCTCTCCCCGTGGCCGCTGTGATCAGTTGCAGAGTGCTGACGAGCGGCGGGCTGTGGGGCGGGCGCTGCGCGGCGAGCGGGCGCTACGCGGAGCCGCCGCTGGAGTGCGCGGAGCGG
>WBMY01010279.1:108646-163664 GCA_013397315.1 Donacobius atricapilla
GGTCCCGCCGGGGCCGGGGCGCTGCGGTCGGCGGGGCGCGGGGCAGGGAGGCAGCGCGCTGCCTTCTTGCATCAGCCTCGGGTCTCCTGACATTGCAAAAGGCTGTTTCGGTGATATTTGCCTTGGGTCCCAGCTCGGGTTCGTGCCGCCGAGTGGAGTTCAAAATGCCTAGCTGGAAAAACAAATAAGCGATCAAAGAGGACAAAATGGATCCAGAATTTCTTCCAGATTGGAAAAAAAAATTAATCAAAATATAGATCTCCTGCACCGAGATTACAAAATCAAGGATTTTTCTCCTCCTCTTCAGTTACTTTTACCTCATTGTCATTCTTGAGGAATTAGAAACCAATTCTTCCTCCTTTCCTCTTTTTAAAGTAAAAAAAAGGGCAGCTTGCTTTGCAAACCTGTCCTATAAATCTGTTTTCTAAAGAGTCGAGAGGGCTGTGTTGCCAAGAGATATTAAGGGGTTTAGACAGAGTGCCCACGTGAAAGTGGCTGTTCGCGAGGCAGGCATGGATTATGTTGTAAAGGTTATAACAGGTTAGTTCTCTCCTGCCATTTCTGCTCGGCACTTGGAAAGAGCACGGGCCAGATCATCTCCCACAATCGTGAAAATAAACGTTGCTTGCAAACTAATCAGTTATTCACATTGTTTGTTCAGCACCGATGCTGGAAGGCAACTCCCCAATTAGGAGCCATTTCAGCTGTAACTGAAGTCATGCAAGCACTGCACGCTTTGTTTCTAGCCTGTTATATCTCTACTTTATCCAGTGACAGCCACACATTAGGCTGTGCTCGCTGGGAACTGAGGCGCACTCTCACGTAAGTGTGGCACAGAGCAGCTCCCTGCTGTCTTCCTGCCAGATTTGGCTGGTGGGACAATTGTTTCTGCTCTCCAGGAGTTTTTCCACCATCACCCACAATAGGGGTTTCTTTGCCTCCCAGCTCCTCAGTAAACTTGTACAGTAGCATCTGTTCCCCACCTATAGTATAGACAACTTTGTATCGGTGTCCAGTGATAACACCCTTTAACCCTCCTCTTGTTCCTTTTCCCCTCCCCTTCCTCTTCCCCAGAAGAGGAAGCGGCGGATCAGGTAGAGTGGAGATCTGTCTGTCCTCGGGAGTTGCTGCCTTTACTCCTAGGCTGGAGGGTGGTGCGGATGAGAAAACAGTGTAACGATGGGAAAAAAATGGTAGGGAAGAATTACAGGAGTTCAGGGGGAAAATGTTGCGGGGACAGACACAAGGGATAGCTCGTGGTTCAGGTACCTGGGTGATGTGGGCTATAAAAGTGCTCAGGCAGATCGACGGTGAGATCTGCCCTTCGGTTCTGTCCTTATTTGTCCGTTGGTTGTCTGGGCACCGCGGTGATGGGAACGTTAGAAATACCAGCAGATCTCATGTAGGCAGCTTGGTGATGACTCTTCACACGGGACTAGGGTTTGTGCTTTGATGATAATATTTATCTGGCTGTCAGGCTGATCTATCTAGCTAGCCAGGCGCATTAGAGAGCATTAAATAAAAGCCCTGACAGAGTCTGAGTTGGGGAAGCATATGTCTTCAGAGGTCCAGCGTATGTCAGGCAGCTTTCCTGGAAGTGAAGGAGAAGGGATGAAGGAAACACAGCGCTCCTCTGATGAAGGTTCAGGGGGATGACTCCTTACTGAGGTAGTTGTTACGGTTGCTCCTGCAGCAAGACTTGGATGGTGGGAAATTGTTTCATGGTCAGGTCAGGGCAGCACTGGTGCCACAGGTGTCTGCCTCCACTGGTGGCGATAGCCTTTCCATGCAGGCAAGGGAGGGAAAGGCTCTTTTGCAGTGCCACCCTCCCAGCTGATTGATTGTGCTGAGTGGTGTGCACAGTCCTCACACACCACAGGATTAGAGAGATTGCACTGTTGTCCCCTTCCAGTCCTCCCTTTCCTAGAGAACGGGGGACAAGTGGTTATTCCCCATCTTCCTGCATCTGTGGGTTTTGCTGCCAGCCTGGTGACAGGTCACTCCTGATGATGGTCTGGGAGCTCTTCCCCTCCTGCCCTGAACAGCAGAGGGACCTGGATATACCCGCTGTATTGCCATAGGGAAGAGGCATTGATCAGACACTGAGGGAGGGAGAACAGGTCTGTGACTAGACTGTTAATGATCGCACACCCACCAGGCTGCCTGCCTTTGCTGTGTCTCTGCACCACACCACAATGGGGAGCCACCAGAACCTGCTTCCACAGCCCTTGGGCAGCTGGGACGCAGCAGGTCACCTTCTGCAGAGCCATTCCTGTGCTCTGAGGACGGGCTGGAAAGAGGAGCACTCCTTTGGGGACAGAGGAGAGGGACGTCTGAGGGGCTCACTGATTCCTGAGCAACCCAAAATCCATTCTCCTGTCTGTTCTGTCAGAGGTGCCTTGGCTGTGCTGGCAGCTTGCAGGATTACTGACCTCTGCATGTACAATGGAGAAGGAGTGCAGTGAGTCCCATTCCCCCCCTCTCCTAAGCAGAAAACGCTGAGAATTTCTAGTGCCTAAGACGAAAAGTGCCTTAACTCCTGTCCCAGAGTCCCTCTCAAAGTGGATGGATTGTTTGTTCCAGTCCTAAACAGTTACAAAGCTCTTTTAATGAGGCTGCACAGATTAGGGGGAGGGGAAGGGAGAGAAAGAGTGCTGGTGGTGGTGGTGGTGAGGGGGGTGATGGTTAGAGAGGAGTGACTTGATTAACCTTTTCTCTCCCTTCAGAGAAAAGCTGGCTTTAGACGGGGTCTGGGAGAGAAGGGAGACAGGGAAGGTACAGACACGTGGATGGCGTGAAGTGGGTTTATTTGTTAGGAAGGTTTTACCCCACAGAGGGAGGGATGTGCATTTTCTACAACCTGCAAAGAGCACAGGAAAGAGCTTCCTCTGTCAGCCCCATCCCTGGGCTTATTTATCCTACTCTCAAGGCCAAGCCAGGGGTTGCTTCCACACTACTGTGAAATGTTGAAAATCTATTGGAAGGAAATTGTGTTACAGAACCGTTGGGTAATGCCAAAAGCCAGCAGAGGAGACCATGACCTTCAGGCTCCTACCGAAGGGCACAGTTGGCCTGCTTGTCCTGAGGAATGTTTTCGGTTCCCTATGTCTGATATGTAGCAGACTGTTTTGAAGTGAGGCACAAGGCCTTGCCTTACCTGCTGTTCTAGTGGACAGAGGGCACTAGGCACAGGTGAAAGGCACTGCTGAAAGGGCAGAAAAGTTTCTTGGAATAGTGAGCAGAGAGTGTGTTACTGATAGTTCTGGGAAGCTTTTCTGGTTTCTGCTGAGAGCTCCCCTGGGAAAGCTCAGAAGCTCTTTCCCCACTTTGCCGTGATCTCATTTCCCATCTTTGGGGTCAGATCACATCCCAAGTCCAGGTGAGCACTGCAGGAGTGTTCTGGCTCCTGCTCCGCTACATCAGGGGCAGGCTGAGGTGCTGGCTAGGCGCAGGTGAGTAGCGAAAGCCTGTGGCTTGCTTCTGCCTCTCATCACTTGGGCAGCCTGTGTGCTTGCATGTGAGGAGGCAGTGGGGCTTGGCAGATGCCTAGGTAGTTTTGCATAGAGAATGGGTAAAAAGGACCCTCAAAGCTAATTTTGCTCAGACTGTCATGGTCACTTTGTGTGTGAACCAGAAATCCCTCTGTGAAAAGTCTTGGGCATTGTGACTTGAATAAACTGACTTGGCTCATGATCCTCTTCCTGTGCCATAGCAGACTGAGGCTTTTCTGCCCTTGGTGTGGTTTTCTTTTTACCCATAGATTGTCAGGCACTGAGTTGCTTTGGAAGGCCTCTGCTGCCTCCATTTTGTTTGTGCTGTTGCAGTGACCTTCACACTTCAGGAATGAAACTGTTTCTAGGAACCTGCTTTTTAAAGTGTTGTCACAGTGCTGAGACTGGGCACCCAGCCTCCTCTTCCCCAGGGAAGAAATAGATCCACACATGGGGCCTCTCAGGTCTGGGCTGGTAAGTTGTGCCCAGGTATAGAAAGAGAATTTTGAAATGAGAAACAAGTTTGATCAGGGGGACCTTAGACAAAGGGAACTATGCACAGACACAAAGGAATGTCTGGGAGAGGGGCTTCTCTCTGGCTCTCTTGCCCCTTCCTTTTAAAAGCTGATACTTTCAGCGGCTTGGATGGTAGTGCACAGGACTGCTTAGAAGACCATAGGTGGCAGATTCCTGTTGTGAGCTTGGGGTGGACTTGGCCTTAATTCAGTTCTGTCTTCAGCTACAAGATCAGAGGGCCTTTTTCTGAGCCTGGACATAGCATACTGCTGACAAAGCAGTATTTTGTATTGGATCCCCATGCTTATGGGCCTCTGCTGAAAGGCAGCAGATTCTGGGGTGGCTGGCATCACACAGGTGGCAACATACTTCAGAGAAGTGAGGAAAGCTGGGCCTTTTCCATTTTGGTTCAGAACAGAACAGCAGGGGGAAGCCTGACTTGGCTGGAAAGTTACATCAGCGCTAAAGCCCTCATGAAGAGCAGGAAGAGTGGCGTTCTTGTTTCACCTGGAATTAAAAAGACTTCCTTAGTAAAGTGGTGTAATATTTCTTCATAGCATTTTGGGGGTGGGTTACCTGTCACCACTGCTGCCTGCATCGGTGCTTTGGAAATGTCCACAGTCCCGAAGGGCAGCAGGAGCAACTGCAGAGCTTGCAGCCTTTTCGGGTTTGGCCCAAGGGAAGCTGTGGAGCGCAGGAATGGGATCCACGGAGGGGCTGGGGACTGGGACACCTGGGTGAGGGCGCGCGTCGCCCTCTGTTCCATCAGAGAGGAGGAAAACCCGGGCGGTTTGGCGGCGTCAGTCAGCAAAGTGGTGCTGTCACAGTTAATCGCCCTGACACCCGGCCAGATGCCGACGCCTCTGTGGCCACCACCGCTGGGTGACAGACATCTGTGACATTGAGAGGGGAGCGATGCCCTTCCGTGCCTGGCCGCCCTTCTCCCCCATCTGCCCTCCCGGGCCAGATTCACCTTTACGGGGAGAAGCGGTGCCCGGTTCCACCGGTCGTGTCGGCAGCAGCAGCAGGTCACCCCGTTACTTGTCTCCGCCGGGCTCGCATTTGCTCCCGATGTTTGTCCGCGGTCACTGACAGCAGCTTCCTGGGGACGCGTTTCTCCCTTCAGGGCCTCTCTCGGGCCCGCCACACCGCCTTTCCAGCCCGGTCCCCCAGCNTGATCTCCAGATCATGCTGAGGAAAAATTATTTATCATACACAGAATTGGTGATTCTCAGTCTCAGGCAACCCCACAGTTTCTCAGTGTTAGTTAAGAGAAGACAGTTTGTGTCTTATTTATTTTTGTATTCATATATTTATTCAGAGTTACACATATATATATATACATGTATATATATATATGTATCTGCGCACAAAAAGAGCTGAATAGCGGCGAGCAGTTTGCTGGGGGTTCGCCACAGTGCTGGAGGAAGGGATTTGTAAAATTTTGCTGCCCGCCTGTTTCCCGGCGGCGCTGGTGATGCCCGGCTGGGTGGCCAGGGCTGATCCCCGAACAAAGGCTGGAGCAGCCCCCAGACGGCGGGTCTCTGAGGAAGAGAAGGAGAAAGGGGCAGGCCAGGATGATTGTCTGGGCTCATGCTTCCCAGCAGTCCCAGGTACCCCCGCAGTCAAGAGATTGCTAAGCACTGTAAAGAGCCAGGCTTGCAAAATACACCTTTTTATTCTGGTTTGGGCTAGCTGACTGCAGGTTCAGGGAACAGCACTATGATCTGATAGGTTCTACTCGTTTGTTCCTGGTGGTCCAGTATGGACAGGACCATTGCCCGCTGGGGAAACAAGGTGGTGCCTCTTCACCTCTGTGATCTTGTGTCTTTCCGGTTGCCCAAAGGCCAGGTTGGGCCAGTGTCCCATGCCTCGCTGGTTCATGCAAGTAAAGGTAGCCCAGAAGGACAGTCAGCCCCTGGGTTAGTCAGAGACACCTCCTGCAAGCTCCGTGTCTAGTGAAGCCGTGTGCATCAGGAGGTTGGCTTCTGTCCGCAGTTCAGTGGTGGGATAAAAGGGCTGTGGACTTTGGAACCTTCAAGCTGAGGTGATCATCACCATCACCTGCTTTAAGACCATCCTGACCGTGTTTTCCCCCCACCTGCATAGCAGAGCAGATCACTTTTTGCATGGCAGGGTCTGGCAGACGTCTTGCAGGGTCCCCACAGACTGTGACCTTCAGCGTTATTCCAGCCGGAGGTCAGCAGAGGGCTCCAGCAGTGTGGGCCCAGATTGGCTTGGGTTTTGTTTTTGTTGGGTGGTTTTTTTTTTTTTCCGCAGTCAGTTTCAATTTCTGTGACTTTATTAGTGTGACAGATTCCATGTGTGTTGCCAGAGGTTTGTAGCAGGCTGTGCTTGGGATAGGTGTCCATTTTGCAGGGGCAAAATTTCTGATTTGCTGGTGGGCTGCTGCCTATTGCGCTTGACCCTTGCTCCTGCTGAAGTCAACAGAAGAAGGTTCAGTGACTCCAGGGGGATCAAGATGGAGCCTGCTGTGAGGCTTATTTTGGTAACCAGTTCTCTGCTGTTGGTAGAAAAGAGCTAGTGTCCTCATTTGTGCCATTTGTTGTGTCCCAACAAATCCCTCCTGGGGAGGGAAAGAATCAAACAGAATTAACTTCTGTCACAAGAAGGCTGATGGGATTGCAGGAGAAGCTGGTCTGGCAATATAAGTGGTGAGATTTTGGTGTTATTGTTTTGGTGCTATTTCAGGTTCTGCAATGTAGATACATCTGTGAAATAGAAGTCAGGACTCCTGGCATTACCTTCCTGGCTCTACTTCTGTCCTGTGGTTTGACCTTAGAGGTGCTCTCTCGAAACCTCAGTTTATCCTCTGTGAAGAGGAGATGATGAGAGGCCTCTGTTACCCAAGGACAGTCCTGTAGTTCCTTCCACTCTTAGGGGCTTGGGGTAAAAGGTGGGTTTGTGTCTTTTTCCATATTATGCTTTCTCTGAGATGGCAAGCTGTGACAGGTTTTTTTGGGGGATCGTCTTAACCTGGTTGGAGACTGTTATTTTGACTTCAACCCCTACCCTTTTGTCCTCAAGAGAGGCTTCCACATGTTTTGTGGCACAGGAAGTTATAGAAGAGTCAGACAAACACTCCTTGTTTCACGAGAAAAGATTTTCTGGTATAAATAAAGGAAACCACCAGCACTTGTGGCTGCACTTTTATTTTTAAAATAGCAGTATGTCTGTATTTCTGCTAAGCCGCTGATGGGGAGGGAGACAAAACGATCATAGATGTTCTCCTTTTCTAGTCTGGCATGTTTTCACTCAGCTGCTCCAAATTTGAACTCAAACTCTGCCTTGAAGAGTTAATGTGGGTCTTGTCTGCATTTTAACCTTACTTCCCCCTCCATTCACGACGAAGAACCTCTGACTCAAATCTGGAGGTGTTTTGCAGAGTAGGAGTGTGACTTAATTGTGGGATTAACTTCTAATGTGGGCCAAAGCCCAGATTGCAGGAAGGGAGCAGACCTAGTGGTTAGTCCTTCGGTGACCTTCCTGTGCTTCCCCATGAAAGAGACCTTCTTCCATTTGTGACTCAACCAATAGAAAGGAAGCACAAGCAGAATTGGCCCAGCAAAGTGTGGAATCTAACTCCCAGTACATAGGAGTAAGTGTAGGTATGGTAGAAGGGGCAGGGTTTTGCTTTAAGGTTGACTGTACCTGGTCATGTGCTCTGGTTTGGTTTGGGTGGTAACCGTGCAAATGAACTACAGTGTTGTACAGTCTCCCTGTGAATGTTCTGTGTCCAGCAAAATAAGGCAACGTGCCTTTTGTGGCAAGATTTTCTGACTGGCAGCTAGAAAAAGCTTCCCTGGTTCTTTTTCAGAGGCTGATTCAGACTTTGGAAAACCATCATGTGTTAAAGTAAAGGTAGAAACTCCCAGATTCTTCATGGGAAGGATTTAGTCCTGTTAAATCTCCCAGATCTCAAGTGTAGTTGTCATGGCGCAGCTGTGAAAGCAAAGGCCCTGCAAAAGAAGTTGAATGTGCTGTTCTGGGGCCAGTCTGTAATGTGGATTCTCTGGTGTAATCCAAATGCTTGGGTAGTGCAAACATTTAGGAAAGCATGGGAGACGTCAGTCCGTTTCACTTCACTTTTCTACTGTTTCGGTTTCTGCCTCCTTTATGCCCCAGACTGGTGTGGTGAGCAGCATTTGATCTGCACAGGTAGCTGCTGCTTTTCCTCCCTCTTACTTTCTGTCCCTCCCCTTGACGTAGATCTGTAAGCATTTTTATCCTGAACTATGCCTTTACTGCCAGAGTTCTCAGATCCTGTGTCTAGCACCGTGTGAATAATCAACAGTGCAGTTCAGTGACTCTCTTTGTGCCTGCAGAATTTCCCACATATTAAATTGTTCAACTTGTTGGAACATAGGTGGTGACTAAGGTCACTCCAAAGGGGAACAGGAAGAAGGAGAAGGAGGTAGTCACAGACAAGACAGGAGAACAGACAGGACACATACGGCAGTTAGAGGAGGAGGGAAGAGGAAGGGAAGGAACAAGGAACAGAAACATGTTGTCTTCTAGACAAGGAATACCAACAAGCAGTCCATGCCTGCCAGGCTACATTTCCCTTTCACAAGCCACTTTCTCTTTTAATAGCTGCTCACGCTCTCTGACACTTCAAACTCCTTGGATGGAAGCTCCTCCCCTCTTGTACCCACTCTCAGCACTTCAGCACTATGGCACTGTCAGCCCTGCATGACCTAGAATTAACTTTCAACAATTAACTGCGGGCTGTGAGCTCCAAGCCCTGCAGCTTTCGCATTTTTGTGGCAAAGTAACCTTTATGCCAGTTTGTCACAAGTTCAGGGCACTTTAGAAACGCTTACTGGAGACCATTATTTTCCATGATGCAAGCAGTTTGCTCTTATCACTCTGAGTTATCAACCTTGGTGCTGGAGGACTCTGCATACTGTACAGGTGGATCATTATAGTGCATAACAGCATGGGACAGGTACTATCTCCTTGTGCATACTCTTACCCTCTACTCTATGTGAGACATCCTCTGTTGCCAGTGTGGTGCTGGAGCTAGGAGTCCTGGAGGGCACCAGGTACTCACTGTTTGCAGTACTATACTAGCACCTGGGGTTTGTGTGTGTGTTCTTATCTATACTATCTCTCATCTCTTTAAATCTCCCCAACCCTTGACCAAGCAGCAGAATGAAGCTTTGGCAAGAGACTGGGAAACATTGAGAAACACTTGTGAAATCAGTGCAGATCACAAGCAATTAGCGTTTGCTCCATTTGTAGGGAAGGCATAGGATAATGGCATATCCACCCTGTTCCCCCTCCCACACTGTCTCATTGTGGTTCAGTAGCCAAATATATAGCCTGGTTAATCGTGGGGGTGCTGTGAGCCTACTTTGAATCTTTCAGTGGGTGGCTCGGTTCCTGGGTCTGGGAAAGTGGTCAGTGTGGAGACATGGAGACTGTGACTTGTAGTGGATGCAGTAATGGTTCTGTGGTGACCTGCTGAGGTGGCTGTTCTGCATGGCCAAAAGAGGTAGTTGACAGGAAGGGTGAAGATGCATAGCTCCATGGTTCAGAGCCTCTGCCTGCTCTTTGAAGTGTCTGTGTGCTGAGGTCTGTACAAAGGATGCTTCTGGCTTTAAAACCCACTGGGGCATCCACTGGCTATTTTGAAAGGGAGTAAAGGGCAAACCAGTGTGGGGCCTTAGTTCAGAGTGCAGGTTATCTGCTGCAGCTTCAGGGTTTTTTTGGCTGAGCTGATATTCTTAGTGGCAGCATACCAGGAGTATGAGGGATAGCGGAGGAGAGGTCTGGGGAAGAGTCACCTGAGGCATGCATCATGGTACCAGGGAGGCAAACAATGAGGTCTTTTGTCCATCTTGCCTTTGCCTTGAAGCAGCTATAGGAGGAGATTGTCTTTTTCCCTTCCCACTTGATGTGTGTATGTAGAGCACAGACAAGAGATTTAGGCCTGCAAGACTGTTAGTGAAGAGCAGCATAGGGTAGTTGTGTTGCAACTGTCTGGCTCACTTTAAGGGGTGAAGCACTGGACATTCTTGAGCTAAGTTTGCATTAACTTACTCCCTCCATTCCTCTTTTAGTTATCAAATTCCTGGAAGTCTACGAGCGCAGCTTCTGCAGGACTATTGAAACCCTGGTGGACATTTTCCAGGAGTACCCTGATGAGGTGGAGTACATATTCAAGCCATCCTGCGTGCCTCTGATGAGATGTGCGGGTTGCTGCGGCGATGAGGGCCTAGAATGTGTCCCTGTGGATGTGTACAACGTCACAATGGAGGTGAGGGTCCAGCTTGCAATGTGCCATGCTTGTTTGGAAAGAAGCAAGTCAGCCATGACAGCTACCCCAAGTCCCAGCTCCCAGCTAATTCAGAGGAAGTGCAACCTACCCCCGGGAACCTCTCTTCTGACTCTGGTGCTCCATGGTACACCACACAGGGTTAAAAATGAGTTGCCTATGTCTATTTAAGGCTAAGAGCAAAGTCCATTTTTTGGCTCTTGCCCAAGTACAGTAAGTAGGAGCATGCAAAGGAGCATTTCTGCAGAGGAGCACCTTGTGCTTAGAGAATGCAAAGGAGCATTTCTGATGGTGTTATCTCCAATTTCCCAAAGAAGATACTCCTTGGGCCCTTACTCCACCTTAACTCTACGCACAACTGTTGTTCGGAAGGCAGCTGAGTAGGGCAAAAGGGGAGAACCTGTCAGTACTCTGTCCTGAAGGGCATGTGAGGTCAGTCTGTACCAACAGAGCAGGGAATTTGGGTGATTAGCTACCCTGGCATAGCAGGGGTTAATGGGGCTCTAAGAAACAAACTGCTTCTGTGTTAGCTGGAAAAGCCTTTCTGCCTCTGGGCATCTTCCTCCTTTGTTTGGAGGATGCTGAATTCATTTCTTGGAAGAGACAGAGGTGGCCATGGGCTGGGCCTATGGGGAAGATGCAGCTTGCTTTAGAGAGCTTTGTTACTGCCCTTGTCTGTCAGGCTGGATCCCTGCTCATGTCCAAAATCATGCTGGTGCCCATTACTGTAACCCGTAGCTCTCTCACCTGCTTTTGTCCCTTAGCCTCTTGAATGGCCGCTGATAATATTGCTGTCACTTTTTAATATTGATGGGAGATGTGCGGTGCTAAGTGATTAACCAGCAGGTCCTTTTACTTGAAGTTTGGGCTCTGTTTGAACTCTGTTGGAGAACCTGCCTATGCCCTTTCATGGTTCCCCATGCTGCTTTTCCACTTGCAGGTTCCAGCCTGGGCCAGAGCATACTAGCTTGATGTAGCTAGGGATTGTTTTCTTCCTACCATTCCTTGCTGAATTACAGTTCTTGACTGATATACCTGCATGCCTGTAAAGGGTCAGAGCCACTTAAGCAGATCTCTAGAGCTAGTTTTCCAGCCATGTTCTGGGTTAAGAGAATG
This sequence comes from Donacobius atricapilla, assembly GCA_013397315.1. NCBI lineage: Eukaryota > Metazoa > Chordata > Aves > Passeriformes > Mimidae > Donacobius > Donacobius atricapilla. Next base: position 120,071 of record WBMY01010279.1, read on the forward strand.
TGACAATATTTCATAGCTTCTAAATAAGCTACCATCCCTGGAGGTACTTGGGGCTGGGGTCTGGGTGATGTCCGGCTTTGCAAGACTCTTTTAAACACAGACCTCCAGATTTATTTTGTGTGTCAAGTTACTGAGAAAGTGAGATGTCAGCTGGGAAGGAATGGTGGCTTAAGGAAAAGGAGTGGATTTGGAATTTTTGACTGGGACCTTTGTGTGAGACTGAAGCATGGCTTCTGTACGAGCAGGCTGGATGTTCAGCTACTGTCTGTCCAGCATCAGCTAGGGAGGGCTCATTGAGAACCTTGCCATGGTGGTACACCACCTCTCATGCTTGTCTCCAAGGCAGTCCACCAGTGCTGGCACCGGGCACGCACAAACAAACACAGCTTTGGCACAAGTCTGGTGTTGCTGCTCGCTTGTGATCAAAGGCCTTCCCTGACTGGGAGCGCAGGGCCTCAGAACTAGCTTGAACTCTGCCCTGCTGGTCCCAGGAGCACCTAGGGTGTGAGTGCTTTGCTGCACAGCAGCCTGATTTGGAGCTGTGAATATGAAGAATGAACAGGCAGTGACCCTCTCTGTTTCTTTCATTCCAGATCATGAGAATCAAACCCCATCAGAGTCAGCACATATCACACATGAGCTTCTTACAGCACAGTAAATGTGACTGCAGGTGAGAATGGAGCAGCACTGGTTCCTCTTGCAATGAACTTACTCTGAGCCTTTCCTTTTTTCTGACATTGGGTTGGGACTCTTGTTCAGGTGCTTCTGCAGCCTTCTCAGTTGGTTTGAAGTGGGATGGCTGAGCATGGGAAAAGAAGCCCTCTGCTGTCAGGGCTCTTCCATCTCTAGCTATCACAGGTGGACAGTGCTAGCCTGCATCCTGGGATCTTTTGGCATTAGCTACCAGCAAGGGTCAACAGGAGAGCAAAAATACTTTGAGATGGACCACTTAACCTGTGCCATGGGCATCCTGCAATGCATGTCTTTCCTTGGACTTGGTGGGAACTGGGGGTAATACCAGAAGTATATGCGATAAGCTCTCTTCTAATGAGGCCTTTGTTCTGTCTTTCCCCACAGACCAAAGAAAGATGTCAAAAACAAACAAGAAAAGTAAGTGACAAGCCTTTCCTCCTTTCTCTTTTGGTGGTTGGTTGGCATTTCCTCTCCCCACTGCCCCTTGCCCTTTTCTTTGGTTGGATATACTCACTTTAAGAAGGTGGTTTTGGAAATGGCATATGGTACTTGCATGGGGCGATGCTCTGAATCCATTCCAGGTGGTCACAGAAACCCAGATCTGATGGTCCTTCCTTCATACCCCAGACATGGACCTTGCATGACCCATGGCCATGGCAGTCATTCCTAATGCTTTTTCCCGAGTCAGGGAAGTCCTGTAGTGTCTGTCCTGCTGGAATGGATTCAAGGTGCAGCTCCCATTCTCTCCTTCCCTCTTCCTGGGGTGTTTCTCGTTATTGCAAATTGCTGCCTTTCTTTATTAATATTTTTTTCTTGCTGCTTGAGTGAGTACTTACTGGCTTCTTTCACAGCAGCTTTGGTAGGAACTCTGCTGGCTACAGGGAGAGGTGGAAGTAGACGCATGGTGGAGGCAGGACTGATGCCATGCAGGACGTGACTTTGGTTTTGGTCGGGTGGGGCCCCGGGAGGGTGTAAAGGGAGGTGGATGTCCTAGCTGGGTCTTGGTAAAGGCTTTCATGAGGGTTTTTTCGAATCTGATGGATTTGCTTTTGTGGCCTGAAGGAGGTTAAGTCACAACCTTCCCTTTACTTCCTCCCCAAAGTAAAAAGGTTGTGGAAAGTAGAAAACTAAGCTCCAACCCTGCAGCAGTTGCAGGGACGAGCATAAAATACGAAACAACGTTGGAAAAAAAGAATGATCTCTCTGAGCGAGAGGATCAGCTGGACTGCACATGACTGGGAAAGCAACTCTGCCATTTAGAGGTGCGGAGTTGGAGAGGAAGGAGTAAATATTTGGAGATGAGGCTGAATCTGAGACAGAGGGAGCAAACAGGAGAGAGCTTCTTTCATCCCTCTCCTGGTGGTTGTATGTTTCTAGCTGCCTTCCAGCCTCTCCTCCTCCCCCTGGAAATCTGCGTGCAGCCAACAGTCCTCTCTGCACAGGGCCGTGTCGGGACGGTCGGTCTGTGTGGCTCTGTAGTTTGAAGGCGTGCGAGAGTTTGGTCTGTGTGAGTTCTGGTGAGGATGGGGTATGGGTGCAGCAGCCAGCTTGGACTGTGTTGCATTCACTTTTCTTTTCTAACAGCACCTTGCCTGCTCTTTGCTGGTTCTGCACTCCCCAGGGAAGGAAGGGAAGGGACGGGAGAGACTGGTGTGCTTTGATTTGTGCTGGATTGAAAGTCTTGTTATATTGGTACCCCTCTCCTCCCTTCAGGTTGATTTTCTTCCCCTCACCGTCTCCCTGTGACTCCTGCCTGACATGTAGGGCAGAACCGGGACTGAGCTGATGCTCTGACACTCGTTCCAGTGAGACAACTTTAACAGGGCCTAGGAGACACCTAGGGTGCTTTCTCCTCTGTGCCCCCAATTCCCTTTGCCAGCTCTCTCCCAAGGTGGGCTGCACCAGGGAACGAGGGAGCCTTTGCTGAACTGCCTCAGAGCTGGGACTCATTTGCCTGACAAGCCCCGGTGCTTTACCTAGGGCCTTCTCCTTGCATGTCTTTCCCTTGCACCTGTGCTAATGTGGCTCAAGGAGCAGTACAGGCTTCAGCCTCCCTCGCTCCCTGTGCTCTCAGTGGCCCATGCGGATCCATGGTTAGTGTCCAGGACAGCATCTTCTAGCCCTGCCTACTCAGCTCCTGCCCAAGAATCAGAGGCAACTGGTGAATTTTTCAGAATGGAGTCACTGCCTTGGCTCCATCTGCTTGTCTGTCTGTCAGACCCACATGGGAGGTCACAGGAGGGAAAGGAGGGAAGAACTGAAAGCTGCTTGCTGATTATCTTCAGGGTAAAATAACTAGGTCAGGCCTTCCTCTTCCCCCTCTTTACTCTTCTGTACTCAGAATGGAGACTGCCAAAGGAGATGTTACAGACATACAAGTAAGGTCTCCTGGAGTCCTCTGGACCGCAGGCAGGAGGTGAGGTGAGGTGAATGAACAAAGCCTTCAGGCTGGATAACCCTCTCCCACACATCAGTGCTGTGTTGACAGATCTCCTCCCTTGTCTGTGGAGTGCTCCCATCCCAAGGCAGGATTGCCACCTGCCCTGCAGCAGAGCTGGAGCTCAGCTGCCCCCTCCTAAGCTCAGCGCCAGGCAGTGCATGAGGTCAGAGTGGTTTCTTCTTCCCTGAAGAGAGCCCTTTTACTCAGGTTGCCTTTTGTCAGTCATTGTGCACCTGTGCTTGTCGCCTGGAATGGTTGTCTGCACTCACTGCGGTGGCGTGATGCTTTCACAAGGCTTTCTGTTCCTTCTCCCTCACCCCCTGCCCCTTTCTCACTGCCCCTCTCTGGAGGGGGCAGGTGCCCCCCTGAGGCACCAACAGGTCCACCTCTGCTCACAGCAGCCTTGCAGGAGGTGGTCTCTGCTGAGCTCCCTGGTGTTGGCTTGGCTGTGGGCAGGCTGGTTGCGGAGCTGACAGCGGCGCCGGAGCTGGTGAATGTGTGTGCGAGGTGGAGATCTGTGCTTCGGCCCTGGAATTTACTCTCCAGTTCTGCCTCATGTGCTTCTCCTCTCCCAGCAAGGCACATGGCTGTATTTTTTTTCTCTTCTTCCATGCATTTTCTTCCGTTTTCTCTCTATCTCTCCCTTTCTTTCCCCCTCTCTCTCTTTCTCTTTTTTTTTTTTTTTTTGTTTTTCTTCCAGAAAATCAAAGCGAGGAAGGGGGAAGGGTCAAAAGAGAAAGCGCAAGAAAGGCCGGTACAAACCACTCAGCTTGTACGTTTGTGTCCTCTGCTTGTAGACTCTCTTCCCTCCCTCTCCCCAAACCAATCTGCCTGCTTGCTGCTCGCTCAAATCTCACCCTCCCCTCCCAGTCACTGGTGGGCTGCAGATCCTGCAGGGGCAGCACTGGTGGTGGCACTGCTCTGGCACTAAGGCTATCTCAGGGAAGGTGGCTTTAGCTTGCTTGGCTCTCTAATCGTCAGTGGTGACCATTGGCACAAGAGTGTGGTGGGTGGATGAGTACCCTGCACCTCTTCACGCCTTCTGGTTGCAACTCTGTCATCTGCTTTCCACTACTTGTCTCGTGCTCTCACCGCTGACGACTGGTGACAGGCAGGCTGGCATCTGCCATGCATGTGTGTGTGTGTGTGCGTGTGCACATGTGCGTGTGTGTCTGGTGGAGTCACAGGTGGAGAGGAGAGGTGGGACAGCGGGAAGCCAGAGAGGGGGTGCTGAGGAGCTGGGGGGGGGCTCTCTGTTTTTATTTTTTTCTTTCTTTCTGCTGGATTTGGTGGCTTGTCTCTCCCTGTCTCTTTCGCTCTGCCTCTCTCATGGTGGTTCACAAAATTCTGCATTGTAAATTCACGGTCCCTGCATAGGAGACTCTTAGGTGGTGAGGTTGGGGCTTATAGAAAGGAGGGCAGTGCCAGCTGCAGGGGTCAGCATGTGATGCTGGAGCCCAGCTGCTTTCCAGGGGAGGAGAGACCCTGTGTACTTAACTCGTTTAGCCGCTGACCTCTTTCTACTCGAATAGTTCACTTCAGAGAACTCCTTTCACTGATGTGTCAGTAGCTGGCTGGGACCTCTCACCTTCCCATCCTTGCTTTCCCCTTCTTCCTCCCTCTGGCCTGAGCTGATGGATCCAATGCAGCATTTGTGAATACTGTGCAGAAGGCCTGTTTTCTTTCTCTACGCTAATGCAAGGGGTTGCTGTCCTGGGGCTGTCGAGGTGCTGCTGGAAAATCCATCAGCCTGCGGCACTCCAGTGGCCAGCATGGGGGCTGCGGGAGGGGGCAAGGGGATTGCTTTGATGTTCAGGGTGTTGCATGTGTATTTTCTTTCTGCTGAAGCGCTGTAGCTTAGACATCTTTCCTTTTGCCTTTTTGCAGTCACTGTGAGCCTTGCTCAGAGAGGAGAAAGCACTTGTTTGTACAAGATCCCCAGACCTGTAAATGTTCCTGCAAATTCACAGACTCACGTTGCAAGTCGAGGCAGCTTGAGTTAAACGAGCGCACTTGCAGGTTTGTGTCCTGAAGGATGAAACACACGTAGAAAGAGAGAGAAAGAGAAAGGGGGGGGAGCTTGCTTCCTGCTGATTTCTGGCACCAGTGCTATTTGATTACTTCTTTTCTCTGTCCTATGTGGGCCAGAGAGCGGAGGGGCTAACTGGGGTGAAGACAGAGTTTCCCTGTGTCAGAGGGCAGCTGTGTATTTCAGGTGTGCTCTCAGGTCTTGGATGGGGATGGCTCCCAGAGACAGGCCCTTTGTATCTCAGGTATTTTTTACCATACAATAGGATAATGGAGTTCATGTTGCTGAGCTAGGCAGGGAGAGGGTCTGTATCCCTCTGTACCTTACCTGTACACACCTCTGAGCATACTGTTGGACAAAGACAAATCCTTAACTGACTAGGATTTGACCACCTGTATCTTCCAAGCCCTTTTTCTGTGGCTTGTAGATGCTCTGCTTCGTGCAGAATGACAAAAGCCACTAGGAGCCTCCCTCAAGGCTGAGCTTACATTCTCCTTTGCCTCTTGGTTCTTCTAAAAGCCAGGGAGAGCACCCTGTCCTCTTGTACTGTGCTCACAATTCCCTGTCCTGTCCTGTCCAGAGTTGTGGTTTGAGAGGCTGCACTCAGGACTGTGAATGGAATAGAGTAGATTTAAGTCTGACCCTGGGTGAAGGCAGAGGTGTGTATTTCGGGTGTAAGGTGGGAGACATAAAGGCACTGTGGGGTTAGTGTTAGGTCAGAGATCCATGCTGTGCATGTGTCATCTGAGTGCTGTCACACACCATCTATGGCACAGACACTTAAAGAAACCAATTCCCGTTTTTTCACCTGGACGTTTTGGTGTACTCAGTGGCGTGTCTTGACTCGCACAAGCCATGTGTGCACCTCTGGTGTGGGATCATCCTGCCTGTGTAGAGAGAGACATAGAAATAAGGTTGCTAATGAGCACTTGGCTGTGACTCTGAACTCGGATCCCTTTCACAGAGATCTAGGAAATTGTTCCTGTTCCTGCAGTATTGCGGTGGCAGTGGCTCAAGGGGAGAATACAAGGGAGAGAGATTTAGGGTCCTCTATCTTGAAAAAAGGAGACATCCATTGTCTAGGTGGCTAAGGCTGATAGAAGTAGCAGGTGCTTCCTTTGGGTGTGAAAATGCTTTGTGTCCAAGCCAGGGAGGCATTGGCACTGCCAGCATGGTGGAAACTGCCCTGTATACAGAGGATTTTTCTGGGGTGCTGTAATTTCAATGTCATTTCAATGAAAGTAATTGATGGAGGGGCCAGAATAGAGCAACTTCTGGAGTTAAACTTCTTCTAGTGAGCAAAACCCCTGAAGTCTGAGACCAGACTTAATGTTGGCCTTTCCCCCCCTGTTCCTTTTCCAAAGTCCAGAGTAACTTATAATTACCCCACAGAGTTTGAAGGGTGAGAAATAGTAACAAATACGATGAAAAACCAAAAAATACCCCAAAGAAGTCATAATGGCAGAAGGGGTTTGCTAGTTTCTCTTACTAGTCCCTCTCTGTGATGGAATAATTGGTGCTAAGGCAGGTTTCCAGAGGCAATGTGTTGGCCAGAAAAATGGGAAGGAGTCATAGGAGTGGTTAGCTTATCAGTTTCCTGATAAAAAGCTGGTTAAGCTGAAGTTCCTCTTGCTCTTTCTTGTAGAATTAGATTTGGGATCTACAGGGGAGAGTAAATTCTCATTTCTCCTGCTGCTTCTTCAGGCCACTGCTGTTCTCTGGTGCTAGCCCCCACTCACAGCAGCTAGTGGAATGAAAAGCATTTACTTTTCACCTTCTTGCTTGCATGAGGCCTTGTTGTCTTCACTGCTTCCAACCCAAACAAGAGCCTAGGTGGAGAGCCGAGGGTGTGTCTCTTTCTGCATGCATTGCTTAGCCTTGTTTTTCTGTGTTTGTGTGTATTTGTGTGTATGGTGTGCAAAGGTGCAAACAAGACACTCCGCTTGTCTGTGAGGAAGCCACTGATTCTGCTCCTAAATTTACCCCTGTTTGAGTATCCCCCCTGCTCTCTGTCTAGGTGAGCCTGGGGGGAATTGAATTCGTTGACTTGTTTGTGGGATCAAGATTCTCAGCTTATTTGCCCCATCTGCACAGCACTTCACCCCACCAGTGACGTCATGCCATGTCTTAACACCATGTGCTCTTAAAACACATTAGCCACCACCCTTCCTTCCCTTCCCTGCCCTAGCTGCACCCCCATCACAAGCATTAACCCCTGTTCTCTTTTTTCCCTTCCTTCTGCTCTTTGACAGATGTGAAAAACCAAGACGGTGAGCAGCAGAAAAGAAGGGGAAACAGCCCTGTTTCTGGAGCCTGATTTCTCGCCTGGACAGAATAAAACAAAACAAAACACTAATCCAAATGAACCCTAAAAATGAAGGATCGGTAGAGCACAGCACTTTCAGTACGGACGATGGACTCCGGAAGGAACATTCCCCAAGGCACCCGCCGCACAGAATTCACCTTTGGGTTTTGAACTGTTTTATTTTATTTTTCTTTTTATGCTGCTAAATAACAGAGCCAGGAAGACTTACGGGATGTATTTGATGGATTTTCCCATGCATACATATATATGTGTGTATACATGCATATACATATATATATATGTATATATATTTAACCACATCTATATATACATATATGTATATCTTAACCACACACACACACACATATATATATTATATATATATATACTGATTATTTTTTTTAACATTGCTAATGTTATTGGTGTCTTCACTGGATAATACTCAACTGCTGTGGACACAAGCGGGCTACTTGGGGCATAAGAAACAAGCTAAGACTGGACTTGAGTAGAAGCGCTGGGTGTAAACTTCTTAACTAACTGACTTGTGCGGCCTCCGCTGTTTCTCTGTAGAGTGTGCTGTACCACAAACCACCTTCTCCTTGCCTGGGTCAGGGAGGAGGGGTGATGGAGAGGATGGGCAGGGAGTTCCAAAGAGTGGCATCCTAGGGTGCGATGGGTCAAAGGCCAAGGAAATGGCCGTCTCCGTGATCAAGGATTCTTCCTCCCCTCTCTTCCCCCAACCTTCGCCCTTACTCGTCTCATAACCTGCCTGCCTTGCTGGGACATGGGATGTCAGTGTACATTTTGCGTTGACTTTATTCGCTGTAGAACCTTTGCCAGAGAGACGTGCTGGCTTCTCTTAAGGATGGTGGGCAGCTCATGCGCACTGACTTTCTGTTCAAGGAATTATCACAGGAGTCTAGATTTCCCGCCCTTGGTGGCTGCAGAAGGACACAAGGTCTACAGTGTGCTGAAGCAAGAATGGGGACCGGTGCATAGCCACGCAGTTGTTCAGCACTGTCTGCTTTCTTCATGCACAGAGCTGCCACTCAAGAGCATCCAAGATGCTTATGGAACGTTTCTGGAAAGGGATATTAATCAAAAGTATATACACAGTAGTGGGGGTGTGTGTGTATGTATGTGAATGTATGCATTTGTGTGTATGTATGTATGTATGTGGTTTTCTCTCTTTTTTATATATATATATTTATTTTTATACATATATATATATAAAAAAATAATATATATGTATGCCAAGATTGAAGGGGCTGGAAAAAAGAAAGCAACTTTTGCTGCCTTCAGTTTGCATGCCCAGTGTAAATGACCCTTAACAACGTCAAGATTTTTTTTTTTTTAATGACGTACTTAAAATATCAGGCCCCTTTTCCATGTCTTGGGCTGGGGAATCAAATGTGAAGGCAGCTGGAGTCCCTTAGCTGTGTCCTGAGGTTCTTGGCTATGTGTGTATCTGCAGTGTAGGCTGTGGTGTACGTGAAACCCACCTTACACACGCGCGCACACACACACGCCCCTGAAAGTGTGTTTGTACATCTATGTGGATATATATAATCTAGTTCTGTGATTAAAATTATTATTGATAATAATAATAATCAAAAAGGTACTCGGTCTGTGTCAGAATGCTGCCAAACGTCATCTGCAATTGAATTTTCAACGCCTGATAATGTACAACACGAAAAGCTTCCAAAAAGACAAGACAGTCTAAAAACAGACTCACAAGAAGCGACTACTAACCACTAGGATCTCCCCATCCGACTGATGACTTTCAGAAGGAGAGAAAACACACGGGTGGGTGCTTGCATCTGCAATGTAGAATACTCATGCTGCATCGTGTGCAAGACAGAGGCATCCGATTGGGGGAGGGAAGAGAAAGTGTTTTATATACTTATTTAATATCCCTTTTTAAATTAGAAATTAAACAGATAATTTAATTAAAGAGTAGGGATTTTTCAGTATTCTTTGTTAATATTTAATTTCAACTATTTATAAGCCGTACCTCGTTTTTTTTTTCTTTTTTTTTTTTTTTTTTTTTTTTTTTTGTACTGGTTGTGTATAAATTTAACCTTCCTGTTGTCCCATCCCGTCTCTCCCCAATTGTTGGCAGAGTCAGTAGCATGTTATGGGCAGTTATTTAATTAATTTCTCTAACACCTACCCCTACACATTCCTATTGAGACAACGGTTAGATATACATCTACATACTATATATATATATATTTGGCTATGTGTTTGTATATATATATATGTTTATGTATATGTGTGATTCGGATTAAATAGACACTACGATTTTTTATATATGTAAAAAGAAGAAACAGGAAAAAATAGAAAATTCTACATCTTGAATCTCTCTCCTTTTTAATTTTAATATTTGTTATCATTTTATTTATTGGTGCTACTGTTTATCTGTAATAATTGCGGGGAAAAAAGATATTAACACTACATATTGTGTCTAGTGAATTTTTTCAAGATATTCCTTAGTACATATTTATTTTTAAACAAAGAAATTACAGATATATCTTAAAACAACGACGACGACGACAAACAAACCTTTTTTTGTATTAAAGAATTTAATTCTGAGCTTGATTTCCTTTGCCTTCTCCTTCTGCCTTGCATCCTGGTTTTCTTCCATTGTTTAACAGTTTCTCCAGCATTGTCTCTGGAGGCTACAGGGCATCAGCAACCTACCAGTTGGACTCTCGGATTTGGGCCCAGAGCCTCCAAAAGCATCTAGATACCTAAAACCCATTGAAATGAATGGGAGGTAGGCACCAGAATCCTTGTGTGGAGCTCAGCCCGAGTTCCCTGCTTGGTGAGAAGAGGGTGGTGTGATGGGCAGGGCCAAGGGGGCAGGACTCCTGGGTTCCTTCCCAGCCTGGTGCCGAGCAGTGTGGTGATGGTCCCAGCCCTGCCTCTCTCTTGTCAGGAGCCAAGTCCCATGAGCTGGGTACTGTACAGGCATGAATAGATGCAATCCTGGAATTTACAATCCAAGGTGAAAGTAATGCTGTGAGCCTGCCCTTTCTGGTAATGGACTTGGTGTTTGCAGTTGGACCTGTGTGTATGTAACTCGCTGTCAGTGACGGCTCAGCCAGACCTTGCCATCCTGGATGACCTTGAACAAAAAACTGTTTAGCTCTGACAGTGCTCATCGCTTCATGAGGGATCTTGATACCATTCCATCTTTTGTGATGTGCTTTGGGGTCTAGAAGGAAAAGCTTTAGCAGTGGTGTCATTTCCTCATCATCCATGGAGATGAACGTGTCATGTCAGTCATCTGTCCACACTGGAAAGGAACATGCAGGATGTTTCCTGGATGTCTGGGAGGCGACTCACTTAGGGTAATACAGACCACTGAGTTCACGGCTGCATCATTCCTGCTCTTGCAAAGGTAAAGAATCTGGCTTCTATTTAGGATGGACGCAGGTAGCTCAGCAGGTGGACCAGCAGTCACTGCCTCAGCAGAGGGTGGAGCAGAGGAAATAGGATGAGTACCTGAGGACACTTTGGTTCACTGTGTTCAGTAACATCTTGTGGACTGCAGTGGTGAGGTGAGAACATGAGCCATCTGGACATTACTGCATGAGGAACCCAAGGAGTTGCTTCCCTTGTCTGTTCACCACTGGCTTTTGTTCTGTGTGGATCTATGGGCTCTTTCGCTTGTGGCTGTGCAAAGTGATGAAAACAGCAAGCCTATCCTCAGGAGACCTGCACTGCCTTTTTGTGACCTGGGAAATGTTTACAAGTCATCAAATTGGAAAAATTGGAACCAGCAGGTAAATGCCTCTACCCCGGGCTGAGCTGGATATGAAATCTCAGCATGAAGGGACCCAGGTCTTCTGGATGGATGAGTCACCGTGTTCCTGTCAGACATAACATATCAAACCCTGTCCCACCAATGGCAAGCTGGGCTGGCTACTCCTGGTGTCCCTCTATTTTCCTGTGTCTAAGGGCTCAGGAGAAGTAGGGTATCTGCAGAGTGAGGTGACATGGTAGCCACCTACTTTATGAGACAGTGGCTGGATGGCATATTTCAGATGGGACAACTCAGAATTTGTGTGGATGCAGCAGAGCCAAGGTAGCTGACTCAAACAACTGCAGCAAGACCCTCACCAAGCCAGCTCTGATGGGGGATACCTGGGGCCCTGGAAGCAGTCCAACTCTTCTTTATTCTCCAGGGTGGGTATAACTGCGCTGTCATCTCTTATGAGGAAAGTGATCATAGCTTGGTGTTGGAAGTGAGCTCAGGCTGGCTGGAGAGGCTGTACATGGTTGAGAACCCTGCCTTTGGAGAGGCTGGGATGTGGGAGAACAGTTGTCCCTTACCCTACCCAGAGTTTGCACCTGGCTCGCCTGTGCCCTGGCCTGAGGTGAGGCAAGGACACATGGAGGGAGGCCAGGTTTTCAGGCTGGCACTCTGATCTCGTCATACAGCCTTTCATCCTCTGCACAAGAACTTTCCCTGAAAGGCTTCTAGTCACGTCCACGTTTGGGTTGCTGGCTAATTAAAATGCTATCTTCAGGCAGCCAGCTGATGCTTTCCTCATGCCTGCTGCATTTATTCTGTGTGATTCAGAGAGTGGCGGCACCGTGAAAGGCAGAAAAGGGTGCCCTGGGCAGACACAACAGAAAATCCCACTGGCAATGGAATAAAGGGTGCTTTTGGTTGCAAACCCTGTCTCTCCCTTTTGGCACCTACTAGCTGGTTTAACCCCTTGTTGCTGATGTCTTGCTCTGTTCATCAGGTCTGTAAGTCAGCCAGGCTCTGCTAGGGCTCCACCACCACCTACAGTGTCTGTGTTAGAATTGCCTATAAACCTCCTGTCCTTCAGCATGGTCCCACAAAGGACCTTGGAAACCCAAAGGAAATTCATTTCACAGGCCACGTCCTCCACTGTCTGCCCAATGGGACCTTTGGTAGTGAGAGATGGGTATTTTTATAGTAGTCCATGTGGTGAGTGTGCAGGCGGTCTCTCTGTGCTTGGGATGGTTGCAATTCAAGGGTAATCCAGATTGTCCAGCACAAGGTCTGCAGTCCCAGTCTGGGCAAGCACCGTGCTTTCTCCCAGCTCCCCATTTGGGCCCCGGCCAATTTGGCCCCAGTGGCACTGTGCCACCCCACAAGCAGCTGCTGGCCCTTGCTGTGCCCCACAGCATCTGACACCCTCTGCACGATGGGGTGGCTGAGCTGCTGGCCATCCCAGAGCAACCAGGCACTCGTGCCTGGACCTCCAGCCAAGTACCCCATATCTCGTAAGAGGTGGCGAGTTGTGGATAAGAGCAGGGAGGTGATATCCCCTGCACAGCAGTGAAAGAGGGTGCGAAAAGAATGCAGAGAGTGCCTGACCACAACTTTGGGGAAGGCTTGCCCTTCGGTGTGGGGAGGTGGGAGAACCACAGGGGCTTTGCATCATGAAGGGGAGAAGGGTCAGGTTCCCCTTCAAATGTAAGAGGTTTGCTGGCTGCCTACCTCCAGATAGTATCTCCAGAGGTGCAACTCGCTGTCTGTGTGAGGTGGTTACAGACATATAAAGGCAAATGGGCTTGTTGGGCAAGTGCCACCTGTTTACCTGCCCAAGGCTGGCTTCCCAAGGCTACAAAAGCCTTTCCATAAGGATTTCTTTAAACTTGCTGCCTGAGCTGCCTCCGTACATCCAGGTGAGCAATGCTGCCCATCCATGACTGAGAGATATCAGGAAATATCTGCAGTTCTGGGCTATACCTGTACGTTGTGACACGGGGCTAAATCTTGCCAGTTCATGCGCTATATTTTCACCTCACTTTTTCAGATGCTCCAAATACTTCTTTGGGAATGAAAAAAAAAAAAGCTCCATCTCTCCCCAGCCTGCTTGTGCCCAAGCATCTCTTTAGGCATTGGGGCTGCCCACTTGCAGCCAGCTGTCATAGGGTTTTCTGTGTGTTTAGTACCCAGGCACCTCTTCTGCCCACCCACCCCATTGCCCATTTCCTGGCCAAGCCTGGTGCATGCAGCAGGGAGAAGGTGTCCTGCAAGCCTGATGCCAGCACAGGAGAGCTTTACTTTGGGGCTTGCTTTGACACCTTTGTCAGCTATTCCGAGAGTTGTTGGTGCGCTCCATGCTTGGAGTGTGTTGTGTGCTGGGACCCAGGCTAGGGAGGGCGTCTGGCTCTGCTCAGCCCCCTGCCAGGACTGGTGATGAGTGTCAGTTCCTGCTGAACATTCTCCAGGGAGGCTCATGTAATCCCAAAACAATCTGGGATGCAGGTCAGGATGCCTTGCTCCCAGTATGTGTGGTAGCTTCGAGGTGAAAAACTTTGGCCCCAGATGGCATTACCTCTGAATCTTGGTCAAATGGGTCTGTGGTGAAGGAAGGGTGTGATTGATGCAAGCCCTTGAGCGCCTGTAACCCTTTTCAATGGGAGCATTATCTAAGGGGAGATAAAATGGGGAAACCTCACCCCTTAGCTGCAAGCCCTACTGACAGCTCAGGAGAGGCAGCACAAAATGAGCAAAATTATCAACTTATGCAAGTAATTCAGTTCCATCACCTCTTCAGAGATTTTAAAGCCTGAGCCCTTCACCTTCATTTGTCCATAGCTCCTTCCTGAGCCATGGTGTATACTTTGGAAAGGTGTCCAAACTGCCATCTCACTGCCTGGCCTTCCTGTCTTTCTCACCTACAGAGAACCTGCTGGCACTGGATCCAACCAGTGCCACAAACATATGGATACCAGGGAGTATATGTTTGTGTCATTGGCCTCTTCTCCAGAAGCAAGACTCCCACCAGCATCCCTCCCAGCCCTTCCTTCTGGCCTCAGCTGGGGCAGCAAGAATGCAGAAGCAAAAGCCCCAGTAGAGATTTATGATGGATTGATTCCCTTCTAAGAAACCCCTCACCTGGTTGGTCAGATGCCTGTGCAGATACTAACTTTGGAAATGCAACTTCCTGTTGATCAACTCTACTTTTTTTCTTCACAGTTCCAATTTGCCCATTCCCTTTCCAAGTCCCCTTCCTTATGTTGGGCAGCTTGCTGGAAGGTTCGAGTCTTTTTTTTTGCACTGCAAGGACCACACATCTGTGAGAAGGAGCCTGAAGACTCCTGAGCAGATTATATTTGTTCAAAGGTGTTGCACCTGGGGATAAGAAGCTGACTCCTTGTTACTTTGATTTTTCTCACTAGTGTTAGTATGGTGAATGGGGGTCAATGGCACAGGATATGATTGTTTCCAGTCTTCGTAGGCATAATAAATTATGAGTCATAGGATCATCCTGAGTTATTCAGTGACAAATCTGAGGCTGGTCCTGAGGCTGAGGGCCCATTTTTTGTTGCAGTATTGGCTTCCCAGAGGTCTGTGTTGTGGATGTGCAGTGTAGACCTAGTTGATACACAGCACTTGGGAGAACTGGCTGAGCTGCTGATGAGTCAGCGAGTGGCACTGCCCTCTGCACCAGTACCCCATTGGGGTGGCTGGATGTACAGTGCAAGTGACTTTTGTGAGTCATTTTGTGGGACTAGTGATCCACACCCTTGCTGAATTGTTGGGACCAGTCACGAACTCAGAGACATCTCAAGAGGAACAATTTGTGGGTTTAGGTTGTCTTGTTAAGCATGTGCTGCTGTCCTGAACAGTCTAACCTGTTGCACTGCCTGGACTCTGTCCTTATCTTTACCTTCTCTTTCCTCTAACTTAATTTCACCCTTAAGTTTGCAAATGTGTCAGTAGGTGTGTTCCCTTTCTAACATAGACCCTCATATTCTTGTGGAGTTCGATTACATCTCCTCTGGAGTAATTTCTTGGACAGTGACATAAAATGGATCTTTAAATCGCATGGTGTCAGCTCATCAAGCTCTGCCCTCTATCATTCCTCTTTCTTATATCCCAACACCTTTCATATATAAAATAATACTCCTTTCCCCTCAAGAGTTGTCTACTGCTGAACATGGTCAAAGGTGAATCACTCCAATCATACACAGAAGAGACAGCTGGCTCTGAACATATCCCCTTATGTCTCTGTCTAGATGCATCTCTCCATGGTTGCTCTTTCTCAACCTCTTCTGGCAATTCTGCTTTCCAGGGTGTCCCCTCCCACTGCAAAGCAGCTTTGCCCCAGATACATTAGCTTATCTTTTCCCAAGTTAAATCTCATTTTGTTTCCTGCTCATTTCTAATCTCTCTAAATCCTTTTGGAGGATCTCTCCGTTTGCTCTGGAATTTGCAATCACTTCTGCTGGAGGTGCCAGCTTGGGGAGTTCATGGGAGAACCTTCTCCTTGGTGCTGCTGAGTCAGGAGGGTGCTGTGCCTGCCAGTGCTGGGGTGGTGGTGGTGCCCACGGAATGGATGCAGTGTGGTCCTGCACGTAGTTATGCTCAATCATCTGGTGAGCCATGTTTCTGCCTCACCATCAGATAGGGATTTCCTAGCACAGCTGAAGAAACCATGGGAGTCAGCAAGTCCTGGTCTACAGAACAGAGCTGAGGTATGGGAAGAGAGGGAGCTGAGTTCAGTTCCCAACTGGATCACTGATACCTCACTTTCCCTCTCTTGCCTTGATTCCTCCATGCATAAGACAAATCCCATCCTCCTTTTTGAGACCCTTGACAGACAGCAAGTGCCATTTACTAATTCTTATTTTATATCCAGTTAGTAGAAGGCTTCCCATCTTGCTGAAATGGTTAGGGTTCTCTGTATACTATCTCCCAAAGCAGGTAGGTCATTGGCCCCTCACTGCACAGTCCCAGTGGCAGTCACATCTCCCTGCTCCTCTCCGTCATTTGAGAGAGAACCTCAACAGGTATTTGGGTACCAACAGCATCTCCTTCTATCTGCTATTTAGGAAGGAGACAGGAGCAAACAGGATAGGGGGATAGTGGGGAGGGGGAACAACAAGGCACAGCTCAGGAGGGGCTTTGGTGGCTGGGAGAGGTAGGAGATAGTGCAAAGGTGATGAGGATAGAAGGTAAGGGATGACCTGTGAGGTGAAGTGGGAGGATGAGGAGGAGTAGGCTGGCTGTGTCTCAGCAGTGGGGTGGGGCAGGTCTGAGATTATCTGGCAGCCCCAGTTGCAGGGAACCCTCCCAGTTATGAAATCTCCTGCATTCCCATGGACACGTTTCTTACTGGTGTGAATTGCTTTGAGTGCTGGGAAAGTCATAGTGAGGGTTTGCAGAAGGGCCTGAGCTTCCATCCTCCCCAGCAGCTGATGCACCTTCCCGGGGCAGCCTCTTGGCCTCCCCCTGCCACAGACAGCCCTGCTCCAGACAGGGGGGTTGTGAGATCCTGTGGCTATTGACTGTGCAGATGAAGAGGCACCTGTTAGAGCCCTAGATGGCCAACACTGAGATTCCTGTGCTACTTACACCAGCACAAGACCAGTGTGGTGTGAAAAACTACCTGCATTTAGCCAGGCCAAAAGATTTTGGTCTTTCATGCTCCTGAAGGTATGAAATCCAGTATGACCCAAATATACTTAAAAGCTCAGAAGGCAAATGTGCCCAGATTGCATTAGTTTTCAAAGTGCTGTGAGGTTCAGCTGGGCAAGTGGTTTGGCAGCATTTTCCTTCCTAGCCTTGAATCCTGCCAGTGAGTCCCCTCAGGCATGCTTCAGACTCTGCTCTTCAGGCTCTTGCCATATCCCTTTACATGCAGGTTCCACCCTATTTTTAATCCACTCCCCATCTTCTGGTGTTGTCAATCTCAGACCTTTCCTAAATCTGTGAGGGAGCTGTATATACATCCTTGTCTTGCTGTGGATATTTTACTGTTTCTCACCCAGTTTTAAGTCACTTGAGCTCTATTTGCCTCTTGGGTTGTAAATACACACAAACCCCAGACATCCAATCAGGGATATCCACAGCAACTGCTAAGTATTTTTTTTTCCCGGAGGGGACCTTCAAGAAATGTTGGTGAAGAGGTGAAGTTCCAGCTGTTCTTTGCCCGGATACTCACCTTCTGCCTATCTGGGGGCCATTTCAGAGGGCTGTTACACTGCTTCACACCAAAGTGTCTTTACATCCCCTTCAGGCACCCCAGACATCCCAGCACCATGAGCCAAACCTATTAGCTCCTCATCCCCTGTGTCCTGGGATCACTCAGAACCGACCAGAGCACTGGCACCCTGCAGCTTCCTCACTGGAGGCTCTGCTCTGAGCAGCAAGTTTTCACTTTTTCTTTAATCACATCACCAAGTTTTAATGCCCAGCAAGAACTTTGACCCTTATCCAGGGATTAGTTGTTATCCTTAAGAGCTTTCTGCGGCAAGCCTTATAAAAGAACTCCAGCTTTGGTGAATGTAGGCAAATCATGTCCACTGGGTTAATTTTCTTTATTAGCTGACTACCTCATTCTTCCATCCACAGCTCTCAGATATGGTCTCCTTGCTCCGAGAGAAGGGCTGTTCCCATCAGTTCACAGGAAGTTCACTGCTGGGATTCTCACTAGCACCAGGCCACCCTTAGCAAGAAGGGGAAATCTTGGCTTTGGTGAAATTCATGGAAAAATGTTATGTTCCCTCATCCGGCTGTTTCACATCCCACCCCAGCATAATTAGGCAGTGATGGAGGGCTGCCAGACAGATCCTGTAAAGAGGCAAAATGTTTTAAATAGGGGCTGTGGAGGCAGCTGAGGTTAAACAGAAGTAGCAAAATCCATTTGGCTGATTAGCAAGTTTCTTCATGAAAAGAAATGTGGGCATCTGTGTGTCTCTCCTTGTATCTCTACCATAGCCTATTTCAAGCATAATCCTGTTTTACTGAGCAGGATTTCAGTAAGGCATAAAGGGGATATTCTGTTCGGGTTATTGGCTGTTATTTTTAATGTATGTGCAAGGTACACAGATGCAGGAAAACCAGGAGCACAGTGTGTTTTGCTCTAAATAATTAGAGGCAGGATTCACAGGTACATTCTGGCTGCTTTCAGCCTTTCCCGTGACAGAAAGCAGCTGCACACCCAGCATTAGCCAATCTGCTAATAGGCTGTGTCACAAGACACAGCATCACCACGTCTCACAAAGCAACTGCATTGTCCTCCCTAAGCTTATTGTGTGAAATATCACGGGAACACCACCAAATCGTGTTCCACAGACCGCTCCAGACTAAACATCCACGGCCCAGCTCCCTGACCCAGACTGAGGGTCCTTGAGGGAGGAGAGAAGGCACCTTGCTTTTGCTGTGCTGAGAGCGCAAGAGGTCTGTGCGCTCGATCAGCATCTCCATGCAAACCTGCCTGTGTGAACAGACTCTAATGCATCCAAAGACTCCTCATTTTCTCCTTCAGATAATAAACGTGTGAACATGCTAGTGACAAAAATCTTTTCTGTGGATGCCTCTGAACTAGATCCTTCGCTCTTTCAATCCAAGCAGCCCAGAAGACACCAGGAAACAGTGAATTCTTTGAGTCCGGGGTGCTGGCTAGCACTGGATGACAGGTTTCTAACTCACTGGGGGTGAGGGTGTGAGTAAAGATGGAAGACAGCATAAGGATGGGAACCCTGCTTGGAGGATACTACAGAGAATGAAAGGAGTCTTGGATAGGATCTTGTAGCCAAGACAAAGCTTCAGCATCTATGGAAGATTCTTTTTGCCAAACCCTTTGTTTTGTCTTGGTGTAAAAGAAACCAGAAGTTGTGATGTTGTGCATTACAGGTGATTCTGTACCTTGATATTCTGCCAGAGCTGGGAGTCTTGGGTTTTCTTCCCAGCTCTGTCCCTTGTTTCCTAATTAGTGCAGCATCAATCACTACTCAGGTCTGTGCCTCAGTTTCTTCAGCTGTTAGTGGTGATAACAGCACAGTGATGATAACAGTACTGAGCTGCCCTGGGGCATGATCTGTAAGTGAATTAATAGCGAGGAGTTAAAGAGGAATTAATTGGTGGCCTTTGCTGAGTGCTCAGAGATTCCTTGATAGCAGGCAGTAAGTGTCGAGGAGAAGTTTTGTGTGCTGTGCGATGCTCAGCTTCTGCTTACAGCACAGCTTGTCCCTGGGCCTTTGCTCCTCGCTGCTTGCCTCCAAAGGAAAGTCACGCTGTGATTAGGACAAGCGCTCATCAGTCACGTAATGCCATTTCCAGGTGTGCAGCGGGCTGTGTGGGCAGGATGGAGCAGCTTCCCCGCTGCAGCTCCTCTTCTCGTGAAGCAATATGTAATGAAATAATCCAGGGCTAACATTCTCTGGGAGACCCCTGCATGTTGCCTGTGATGACAAAGAGAAAAGAAAAAATTAGGAGAAAAAGTGAAGTGGGATGTTGCTTGTAGCACACTCGTGCTGTAGTGTTTTAACCATAAACTGGTAAAAACTAGGAAGCACAGCTCTTCAGGAGAGAAACCTCGAGAGTGGGAAGCATCACATAAAATCTGCTGGGATGGTAAGATCAAAAACTGGAAAGAAATGCCTGCTGAAAAGTGAATTTGGCCTCCAGTGCCAGAGTATGAACTGTGAATCTGGGGAATGACAACAGCTTATTAGGTTGCAAGTTTTTTTCACTCTCTGAAACCCTGCCCCTCTTTCAGGGCTGTTTCAGAGCTTTTCACAGAAGTCGGGTATGTAGATCTTTGCAGAACACCCAGCAAAGTGTCCTACTTTGTAGAATCTTCTGGATCACTGAGATGGAGTCATGAAATCTGTGGAGATCTCTGGAACACAAAAAGTAGATCACCCTTAGTGAATCATTTCTCCTCTCTACGTCTCAAATTCCTTTCCTGTGAAACAAGGATGTTAAAAACCAATGTCCTCCTAAACAGTAGCTTTGGTGCCTAGCGCCTGGCAGGGACTGTGGGGCAGGAGCCAGGGGCAGGGACAGAGGAGGGGGGCCACATGTAGGTCTGAGAGAGGCCCCAGGAGACCAAGACTCCTCACGGGTAGAAAATGGTCCCTCAAGCGCAGCTGAATGCAGGTGTTGGGAAGAAGGCGGGTGGTCAGCGCTGGCATCTGCTCTGCACCCATTTGCACAAACTGCACTGGGTGCTACAGTGGTCACTCCGGGCCACTGGGGTCCTCCAGTCCATGGGGGCTGTCCCGTGTCTCAGGCCAGGATGCTACACCCGTTACCCACTCCTCTGTGTTCACAGCAGGTCCTCGAGGCAGCCAAGTCCCTCCTCCCCATCGGTTCTGCCTCCAGAGATGGAGCCTCTCTCCCCTGAGAATGGAGCAATGTGGCAATGCTCTCAGACCTTGGCTTGTAACAGCAGTAACCTCCGAGCTGCTGACTGTTGCTCAGCAATAAACACCACTCATGCTATTAATAAACACTATCTGTCAGCCTTGGTATTTTTAATGCCGGGACACTGTGCCCTGGCATGCGGAGCCACTCAGAGACTGAAGGCTGGATTCAGAGATGAACCTAAACTGCTGCGAGGTTCTCCATTGTGCAGCCCTGCAGCCCATGCCTGTTGCAGGGTGGAAGGTCTCTGTTCTCCTTGGTGTGTTAGACAGGATCCAAGTTCTGCCCCACAAGGGATTTCCCCTCCTGTCCTTTGCAATCCCAGAGCACTGACACTCACAGGCTCTAGCCACTGTCATAGGCTGGAATAGATCTAACAGGATCTCTGGACCCGTGTGAGTCAGTGAAAATACTTCAGCTTTTATCCCGTGATGATGTGCCAGTACATTCAGCTGAGTCAGCAAGAGAATGCTGTCTACTCATACTGTGTCTTTGGACTCACAGTCCTGCTGTAGGAGGTTTCACGCACCAGACCTTGAGAAGTGCTCCCCAGTGCACAGAGGTTGTCAAGAGAGTCCTGATGGGGTAGGTGCCTCTGAATGATGCACATGGATACTGCCTGCCACGAGACCTCTCCACCGGTAGCCTGGAAGAAAAACAAGAAGGAAAAGGAAAACGAAGAGTTTATTACCCCCTATTATCTGGGGCTGATGGTGTTGTACTGAAGCTCCTGGCTGCTTGCAGCTGGCTGCAGCGTGAGCTATCCTTGCATCAAGCTGGTGTGTTTTTTGCTGGGGCTAGTCTGTGCCCAGGCTGCGCCGAAGGGCATTGGTGTGAAGCTGCGGGGGGGCCTGCATGCCTGGCACTCCGATACAGCAGGGAAGAGCTGGTTTCACCTTCAGCCTCACTGTTTGGCCCTGACAGCGGAGCTGGGCCGGCGGGTGTGTGGCAGAGCTCAGGGGCAGGGAGGGGTGCAAGCGATATCAGAGGGGAGTGGGGCGGCCCGGCGCTGCTGCCGCTGCTGCTGCTGCTGCGGCTGCTGCTTGGTGTGGACCCCGGGCTCTGGGGCTGGCTGGGGCTGCACCCCAGGGCTGTTTCGCCCTTTGCCACCGCAAGAGCAGCCGTGGAGGGTTTCGGAGGGGCAGTGGGAGAGGAACAGCCGAGCAAACAGTGAGCTGGCCGAGCAAACAGCGGCCAACGTGAAACAATCGCGTCCCGTTCTGCTAAAGCTCAGCAAATACTGCGTAAGACCTGCTGCTGGCAGTGGTGCTTGCCCTAGTCATCAGGTAGAGCGCTATCAGAGGGCAGATACAGAACAACCTGGGGAGGCGGGGAGAAGTTGTGCAAGAGAAAGCTGTGGCCAGCATGACTCAACACTCATTAGCAGCGGCACACCTACGAGAAGCCCATTAAAACTGAAAGGAAGAAGCTCGAGTACCTCATTTCTTCCCTTTGTTGTAAATAATCTCTTTTATCACACGCACATCGGTGTCTGCAGAGACGGCGGCAGAGAGAGCAGCGCTGTGCGCTGTGATGCCCTCCCAGCTCTGCCTGGGCGCATCTCTCCTGCCCCTCGGCGCTGTCAGCCCAAGGCCAGGCCCCACGGAGCTCCCCCGGACTGACGGGCTTGGCAGTGTGTGACCCAAAGCCCACTTCTCACCCACTGCCGCCGACTCTGCCTTCTTTGGAGCCATCCACCCTGATGTCTGCAACCTCACAGGAAGGCCAAAGTAGCCGAAGGACAGCTCTGCCCTTGAGCTGTGAACCATCCTGAACTGGGCTGACAGTGCCCACAGCGCAAGTGCAGATCCGCACCTGGGAGATGCCCTCAGCTTTCAGGTTCAAGTTGGGCTCTCTGAACACCACCCACCTGCCGCCTTGTCTGCTGGCTGGTTTCTTGGACATGCAGTTGAGGAGAGCATCGAACTAGGGAGGGGGGAGACTTCTGTATGTCTAGGTATAAATACCCTGACCTGGAGGATGTGTGCAGAGTGGAGACATGAGCAGAAACTATGTCTGAAGTACACCTGACAGTGGTGGCCCTTGCTGGTACATCACTGGGAAACTGGCTTCGTTTTTCTGCTCCTATTAAAGGCAGCAAAACATAGGTTTACATTGAAGTGCTTAGTACACAGCTGTAGGACTGGCCATGGAGCAAAACTCCCTTAAGTCACTTCTCCCTTAGCATTTTACAGGGAGATAGCTAAACGCAACCATCCTTTGCCTATGTGTGCATTGCATTCCAGCGGGGGGATTGCATTTTGGTAAACGCATCCTGATGAACTTGGGTTTTAATCTGAGTTTTAACCTAGTTTTCTGCCTCACAGCCTGTGAGGATCCAAGTAGTGGCATAGCACTGAGATGTCTGGACTGCATACCCCTCTTAAACCAATCTTGGCTGTCTGCTGCTGCTGCCCATACTCTCCCATTAGTCTCCATTTAGTTTAAAGATAAAGGGATGTCTTCTCAAGGCATTCCCGTGATTTTGGACTGTTCTTTTGTCACTTTATGTCACTGTCAAACTCTCACTGCATCCTCTACTCCAAATCCACCCCAAGTGTTCCCCTTCTGCCCTGCTGCTCCTAGTGTGTCTGATCTTTTAGGCTGTCTGGTCTGGACCGAGGTGGGCAGCCCTCTTGCAGTTTTGCAGGAGGGACCTCACTGCAGAGGCAGAGGCTCTGGAAGGTGTGCTGTGTGCTGCAGTGGGGATGGACAGTCCCAGCCCTCTGAGCTGATAGTGGCTTTACTGTTCTAGACTGTTATCTGCTGCAAAGGAGACGGTTCATTCTGCCCTATCCTTCCTCCCCTGTGTCCCTTTTTTCCCATCCTCACAGTGCCCACAGCAAGTCTTTTAGAGGTGTCTTTGCTCTCAGGAATACTGTCTTAGCCCCACTGGTTTTTATCTGATTCAGATTAAGCTTCTTTCTACTTTTCTCTTTCTGCTGTTGACACACAGAAGAGTGATACCCCCACAGGGGAGGGTCCGGATGTGCTCCAAATGATGTCAGCTTTGATTTATTATTGTTTAATATCATGTTGCTTACTGTTGCCATTTCATGGAGTTAGCTCAGTTTAGGAAAGACTGATATTCTTTGGACAGGACAGATGGTCTGAAAATTAATTTTTTCCCTTGTTTAACTAAATATCCAAGGCAGGCTGTTCTGTCATCAGGGCTTTGCCTAAGCAAGATCTTTCCTTGGCAGAAGTGGTGGGGGAGAAAGGGAGGATAAGGGAGAGAGCAAGAGGGGGATGTGTGCGCTCTACCACAGTTGAGGTTTCTCAGTTTGTCTCCTTGTCTCCTCTCCACAGAACCTCCTTCCACTCTTGCCAGTTTCCCAGTGGTTTAATTCAGAGTTACATCTGGGATGGGGCCAGTGCCAGACATTGCAGGGAAAAGGGGCAGGAAATGCAGCTGCAGGTAATTACAAAACAACCTGCTCGGATATGTCATTTTGTCCCCGTCATTCAGGGCTGGCTTGTATTTTGGAGAAAGAGGGCTTAGATCTCTTACATTTTTATTCTATCTCATGTAGCTCTGGATGTTCTTTTTTATCCATTGAAACATCTGATCCTTTCATGCTTCCTGCAAAGCTCTTGGCCTCCCTGATGACAATGATTTCCATCTGTGCTCTCACTCAGATAATTTCCAGGCTCCTTTTGGTGAACATGTGGATTCACAGGGATCTGGGCTCCCATTTTGTGAATGAACTCAAGGGAGGACTGCTTGAGCTCTTGCTGCCTCTCCAGCTCCAGTTCAGTTCCCTGTCCTGCAATCGGCCTGGTCAGTGTAGATGGATCCCCATCAGGATAGCTGGGTTCTGTTGCGCTTCTTGCCAGGGGATGAGCCAAACTGGTGAAGTGTTCAGGGCAGGAAGAAGAAGACTGCAAGGAGAAGAAGAGGAAGGCTCCCAGAACCACCTGCTCAAGCCAGCCCTAGTTTCCACCTTAGCCAGAACCCTACCTGATACACACTTTACTTCTCCAGTGTCCACCAGGAAGAGAAGGAACTCTGCATTTGTTGCCACTACCACTTTTAGTATGCAGCTCTCAAGCACATATCATCTCAAAATGTTTGCTTATTTTGTTTGGCATGAATTCTAGAGGACATAACTGTGGGTTTCCGAATATTTAAGGCCAATGTGTTATTTATAAGCCATGTCGGAAACATCCTGAGCATGTGGATTTTAGTGAGGAGAGTCTGGGTTTGGTATGTCCACATACCTCAGGTTTGCCATTCTGCAACGCTGTCTGTGGTGATTGCATTGGAGGTTAGCAGTGTCTGTAGTGGTGCTAGACTCATTACATTCTCTTCTCAATATCTTCAGTCTACTGGCAAACAGCAATGAAATTGTAAGGCAGGTAGTGAAGGACTGAGTAAGATCCTGCTTTTGAATCCCTTGCAGTGCCCCTATTTAAACTCCCAAAAGCTCTCTCACCCCTGTTCCCTATTCTCCTTTGGCCCTCAACAGAGCCCCCACCATTTTCATCTGAGATGGTGACCACCATTTTTGGCATAACACCCCAACCTGGAACTACATCCCTAGGGAGGAGCAGGAGGCAGAGAACTGAGCCTGCTCCTCTGTGTACTCCTCTGTCCACCCATCCCTCATGGTGTTTAAACAAGGCTCATCTCCATGCTGGATGCCACAGCATCCATCTTCAGCAGCCTTTTCTCCAGGATACACAATCCCTGCAGCACAATTGCCTGACAATTAGCCAAGAGCCAGAGCAGGTCCTGTGATCCACGTTTTCCTTCTGCAGGAGCAATTAGGCTGCTAGAGACTGTCTTCAGTAGGCTGATGTTATCTCCACCATGACGCAGGCGAGGAGCCTTAGGCTCTTGTGGTAACTATGCCAGGGTCACAGAATCATAGAATATGCTGAGTTGGAAGGGACCCACAAGGATCATCAAGTCCAACTCCTGGCCCTGCACAGGAGTATTAAATTTCTCCCCTCTGCCTGTGTTCCTCTACCTGCAAGATAGGCTGAGCTTCAGAAGTCTTCCAGCTATCTCCAGCCTGCATGCAAAGATTTTCCTTTAGCATCACCAAAGATCAAGAAAGCCTTTCTGCTCTGTGCTTG
The DNA here is from genome assembly GCA_013397315.1 of Donacobius atricapilla. NCBI lineage: Eukaryota > Metazoa > Chordata > Aves > Passeriformes > Mimidae > Donacobius > Donacobius atricapilla. Next base: position 145,773 of record WBMY01010279.1, read on the forward strand.
AGTCAAGCCTGCAAGGCTTTTAGGAGATGTATCCTGCACTGCCTGCAAAAGCCGTGCTTTTCCTAGCATGTTGAGAGCAGGGAGACACTCTGGCTGGTTCTGTAGGGGAGACCCTTGGCTTTCCAACCAAATCACAAAAAGTCTGACATTTTGCTGCCTGCTAATTGAGACAAGATAAGTTTGCATCAGGGATGCGTGTTCCTGCTGACACTGTCATGTCCAGAGGGTCTGCTGTGCTCGGGTGTTAATTGTGTCTAGGAGCACTTCCAGCCACTCTGTGTCACTGCCCAGGGAGAAATTATCTCTACCCTGGAAAGCTTTTACCTAATTAGACAAGACAGATAGGCAGGGAGACAGAAAGAAGGAAATGGCAAAAGCCTTGCCCAGGGCCACGTGTTGGGTGAGTCGTGGCAGCAGGATGCACAGCCATGTCTCGTGATATTTGCACTATGGATACACATTACATCCACCACAGGGACCAGGCACTGTATGGTACCAGAGCCATCCCAGGGTCCACCTTCCAGCCCACTGTTCACCTGCACCCATGGTCTGCATGAGTATACTTCCCTCTCCTGGCACAAACCTCAGCTTGGCAGAGAAAGCCTGGCTTGGCAGGGAGCGTGGGTGGAAGGACAAGGAAGTAATCCCTGGTCAGCCAGCAGCCCTCAAGAGCAGGTGGAGGGTTTGGAGCATTGTCTGCAGTGGGTGGTGACATCTGGGCAGATGAAGGATATGTGGCCCTCGTGCCTGGGGCTCAAAGGTGGTGTGGCTGATGATGGTGATAACCATGCAGCCACAGGAGTGATGTGGTAAGCCTTTCCTGTGTACTGGTGGTGGGTCCCCTTCCCAGAGCAAATCACAGCACTGATCACTAAGCCTGGGGTCACCTCTCTGGTGCTGTATTGTCTGATGCTGCATCAGTCACCAGAGAGAAGCGACCAGGGTTAGGCTCCACACATGACACTGGTTTCATTGTACTCTGTCCCCACCTAATGTGGAATTTGTCATAGGTCAAAGAGGCCGGATTGGCACCAAAACTGTTCCTTTGATACCTGCCTTGCCTTCAATGGCTCCAAAGTAAAATTAACTAGATTACCAATGCTTCTCTGTATGCTGAATAGGACACATTCTCATAGATCAGTGAGACATCCCCAGCCCTGTCCTGATCTCACACTGACCCAGGCTCTACTCCATGTCATCCAGTTTTGTTGCAGAGTTGAGATATTTGAGTGACAGGGCATGGAAAGAGACCAGTCCAGGCTAGGGCTCTTCTTGATGAGATGTTTTATTCTTCTACCCATGATTATTTGAGGTACATCAAGGTCTTTAGTTTAACATCCTGGAGGAACAGTTTATATCTTACAGTGACTGCAAGTTCTTTAAACAGCAAGTCAAGGTCTTGCCAAGGAGGAGAAGGGCAGGAATGAGAGAAAATGACCCTGAACTGTGAGACACTGAGTGGAAAAAAGATGCTTATTTCAAATGTTTCAACAGAGTTTCTTCTAGATCCCAACAATCATTTGGGAGCTGCTTGCTGCTGCCCAGAGCCAAGAGAATGGGAGAGGAGGCAAGTTAGGAACAATGTGTTTCCAGCAGGCTGGGAGGATCATGGCTACTGGGCTTCCAATTCAGCATGATTTGTAAGCCATTTCAGTGTATACATGCTCACACATTATTGCCCACAGGACTCCTAGTGTGACTTTTTGCCCTGTTCAGCAATTTCTGACGTTTGGGATCACCTGGCATTTGGCTCATGGGCATTGTTCACCGAGGAAAGTCAGCTGGGGCAAGAAACAAGGGATTTCACCTTTATCCCTGATTAGATGAACCAGTCCAATGCAATTAAGCAGCTTAGCTTAAGGCAACAGAAGCCATTATTGCTGGGCTCCTCAGCTCTGCTTGAACTCTGTTATCCACACCAAAAATGTCAGAGGAAAAAATTTTCCTTCTGTGCCTGGCGTCTCCCTGGCGCTGGCTGAGTGGCAGGTGCATATCTGAGATACCACCATGTGCATCTATCTGATCACCTTCTCTCCCTACTTCAGGCTGTCTCATTTGAGGTGGGGTGGGAGTCAGCCTCATAAGAAAGCAACACCTGGCCAGGTGTGACTCCCAGCCCTCTTTATGGAAAACTTCCTTGTTTTGGCAACTTTCCTCACTGTCAGAGAGACTGTTCATCTTGGCTGCTGAAGGCACCATGCAAATGTCTCCACCTGCCCCTTAGGTAACAGCAAGGGTTGATAAGGGTTGGTGAGAACTCTTTTGAGTTCTTTGTGCTTCTTCATCCTTCTTCTCCACTAGGTCTGCACCAGGGCAAAAGGGGTGCCTGGGGAAGTAATGTAAAACACTCCACTTTTGGGATAATCCTGTGACTTCTTGTCTGAGCCTGATCTTGACATGTACTGCAGGGTTGGGAGGGGGTTTGCAGGCTGGCATAAATATTGCACAGACAATTCTCTTCTGCTTTTGGATATTCATGCTGCCCTCTCACTCCCAGTTATTTCAGCAAACAATATCTAACATTCATAGAAGAAGACACACACACAGAGATGCATTCATTTACATACATTCATACACACCTGCACAATGCACAGAACCAATCCCTATACCCATCTCCAAACACAGCTGGAGCTTGAGGGCAGGGTGCATTCACTCCTGTCCAAAACCACAGGGACATCTCTTCCTTCACAGCTGGTCCCAGGTGATTTCCTATTTACCCAGATGTCACCAAGCATGGCTCTGCTACTCAGACAGGTTTCCCAGTAATAACTCCTTGTGGGTTTTTACATTCAGGTGCTGTTATCACCCAGTCATGTATTAATAAAGACAACTAAGGGCCTGTGTTTAGAAAGAAATCACTTTCCAGTGAAAATGCCTCCTATCCATCTTGCTGGTTAGAAAGTCCTCAGTATCCATTTGGCCCAGCAAGAGATATGGTCCAGTAGTTGCTTCTAGTAAATAAGAAGGTGTCCCGAGCTCTCTGAAAGGGATGTGGGCACTTCCATAGCACTTCAAACACCACTTTTGCTACTGGCTCTGAAGAGTTCCTGCAGGAGATGTTGGCATATATCACAGCAGGTGCAACGTGATGCTTGGGAGAACAGAACAGCAGAGCTTGAGAGACAGGGTAGAGAGGGCAGAGTCTGAGCCAGGAAAGGATATGGAGATCATTGGAGGTAAATACACACCACCACAGACTCCTGTGGACATAATAGAAGTTGCAATTATGGACACGCCTCTCTCTTCCTTCTAACAGATATAAGACTCACACTGAACCCCGGGAGAAGACCAGAATGGAGTGGTTTGGCTTCAAGGTGAGCCTCTATAGAGAAATAGGTAGGAATATGAGCTCTTATTCTCATGACAGACCTCTGACTAGAACTGAAGATCTCATCCCTTTCCTTGAAGAGGTTGCATGAGTTTTAAGAGCAAAACTGCAGCAATAAGCAACAGAATTTGCTGCCACATAGGTAGAGCTCCTCTGGGCTGCCAGGAGAGCTGTCTGGTGGGCTAGATAACTGTCTGCAGGAGCGAAAGAGCATCACAAGCCTTCCCATCTTCTGTCTCACACATGAGGGCACTTCAAAGCTGCTTTCTCTGCCTGTGATACCTGGTGAGCAAAATAAAACACTTGTGTTACCTTCATGCTTCTGCCCATGGGAGAGGAATGAGGAAAGGAGTCCCATAGGGCAGATGTTAGTCAGACTGCCTCAGGTGCTACCAGGAGCTCTTCCGACACCACCATGATAGTTTGTGTTAGGAAGGGAGCAACTCCAAGTTTGCATTACTGTGGGATGAGGGTCGTGGCTGCTGGCATGGAGTCTGACATTTGGGGAAGACTCATCAAAGCCTCATAAGTGGGAGAAATGTCTGGTCCTATAAAAATGACACATAGATGGAGAAGAAAAAGGAGGGCCTCTTCTTGTGAAATGGTGTAGGACAGGACTTACCTTTTCACTTTACTAGGTAGCACATTATCCTGGGACGGACAATGATAGTTTCATTTCTGAAGCTGCTTGTCCCTGTGTTTCTGCAGACACAAATATTCTCCCCAATGCTTTTACAACACAGAGAGGAAAGTGACTTCATGGCATTCCTTTTCTGACTGTTTCTCTGACATGTGCTTTCTAAACATAGATCTAAAAATCAGAAAGCACCGGGAGAATTATGGGTTTCTACACCCTATTGTGCATTATAATAATTATAATTATTGTAAATACGGCCCAGACACTGTAATTTTCTGCTCTCCATTGGGCCTTTCTTTTTCATTTTGTTCTTCTTTTTATGACTGTTTTCTAAGAAAGTTTTCATATGTCACCTTATAGATGGGAAATGGCAGAGTCAGCTCTTAAAATAAAAGGAGAGGAGTGGCTTGGAGGGGATGGAGAAAATGATGAGAAGGGAGTGAGGAGAGGGAAATGTCATATAGTCTGTGGTGAGGGCACCAGTGGAGACAATCAGGAGACCTAGTGCTGTACCTAACCTATTGCCAACTTGCTGTGTGATTATAGGCTCTATGTACATATTTTTGGTTGTGGAAGCCTTCTCTTATCTCTTATCTCATTGCCTGCCTCAGCAACTATTTGATTGTAAGTTTAGAGGTGCTGAACACTTCTCACATGCAATGTCTGGTTTAAGTTCCTGTAAGAAGGTACAGTAAAGGTATTTGAATAGGTGGAAATTTTGCAGCATTGTTCAAGTACAGACAGGAAAAGCTAGTTTACATTTTGGATAGAGGGATACCCTATGGTACAGGCTCTGGTTCTATGCCCTGTGAGTCTCCAGAGCAGAGATATGGCTTAGATGTGTCTTCTTGCACAGGCAACTTGATCCGCTTCCTGTGGACATTAAGGCATGGCATAGAAACATGGAGACTGAGAATCAAGTATATCCAGTATTTGTCCCACCAGGAAATCAGAATGTAGCCAGGGTATGGACTTAGACGTGTAAAGCAGAAATTGCTCCCACACCTCATAGAACAGACACAGGTAATGCCACCTACAGTCAGGTGAGCAGTGACGAAAGGAAAGATGCAGCAACCAACGTCAGGAGAAACAAAATATCCAGAAACCCTGGAGTCAGGAAAGAGAGTTTACACTGAATTCATGCTGAACTTGAAGAGAGAATAGAAAGAAAGTGGAAAAAGGTAGAATAAGATGGATAAGACCTGGGGGATATAGTGCAATGGGCAGTAGGAGATAATATCTATGTGATGTAGAGAATAGGAAAGAGGAAGTCAGGCAAAAGAGAAATCACCTGGAATGAGAATCAGTTTTTGGCAATAATGAGCTGAGATGAAACATCACCACCAAAAACACAGCAGAGATTCAGACTGAACTGCAATGATTTATCCAACTTTTGCCCAAACAGGAGCAAAGTAACTTTGAGAAGTCTCTCACTGAGAACTCGGACTTCTTTCTCTCTTCAAGAGTCTTCACTGGGTACTTCCTAAGGAAACTAAAGAGCAGAAAAATGTACTCTGCTACACGACCAGGGGAACTTTACTTTTACATAATTGTAAGGAAAGAAAATTAGTCTTCCTGGGTGAGTTTCTACCAAGAGTGTAAGGTTTAGAGTGTGGACTAGGGGTGTGAGATATGTAAGTATTACTCTGCCAATGAAAAGGGAAGATTGCAGCCAGTGCAGTCAGGATTTTGGCTTCTAATTCAAGGCTGGATAAGTGATTGACTGTAGCCTGAAAGTGGGTTAGTAGAGTTTAATTTCTGCCTTTTCCACTGTCCTGCAGTTACCTACTGAATCACTCTCTTAGTACAGCAACTCTAACCAGTTGCCTCACAGAGGGTTTCCTTGATGCTGTTTACAAATGCCCAAAAATCTTCTGCTGAAAGGAAGAACATTATCCCTTTGCTGTGTGGGTCAAGAAGTTCTTACAAGAAGGTCTATGTTTTTGCCTCTGGGTGTCCATAAATACAGTGCTACTCTAGGCAATGCAATAGGCTGAGCACAGCCCTGTGCCTTAAGAGGAACATTTGCCATAGTATTTGGAAATAAGTCACATCATCTGCTATCTGCATTTCTTACAAATACCACAGATTCCTTACATTTGTGCCTCCACCATTTCATGTTGCTTTGACTTGCTAATAGGTTTCTATTGTAAAAAACCCATGTGTACTTTTTTTTTTTTAGTGGAGCTAACACTCAGATGTTACTTTGTGCCCAGAGAGACAGCAAGGACATGGAGTCTGCTGGATTCCAGGAGGAAAGGTCTGCAGGGCTCCTGGAGGGAAAACTACCCGTCAGGTATTTATGAAAATCTGGTTGAATTCAAGACTGTATTATAAACTATGGGCTTATCTGGCGTCAATTGGCAGTTTCATTGAATTAATTGGAAAAATGCTGATTTATAACTACTGATGGTTTAAACAATTCTACATAAACAGCTCTAATGAAGCCCCTTTCAAGGCACCAAGAGTCTGTTCCAAGACATAAATCTTGAAGAGGTATAGGTCCTTGCCAGTTGTCTTCCAAACTCAGTTCTTCCTTGTCACTGTAAAGAATGTATGAAGCTTTCCCGATCCAGGTTCAGCCAAATCACTTCCCATTGATCTCAGCTTTACTAATGCAACTCCTCCAGCCTGTGTTGAGCCACTGATCACAATTAAAAATCAGCAGCAATCATAAAGAGATGGATATTCACACAAGCAGCTGCATCAGGTGAGAGAGGGTGTATGGAGCTAGGGTCATGTGCCAAATTCTAGTTTGACCCATGGAGAAATACACACCAATGGAGTAGGATCACTGAGCCTTGCCCTCTCAACTTGGGATTGGCTGTCTTTCCAAGAGATAGGTGTTCACCCCAGGACAAAGTGTTACCTTGTTCAGCAATCACCAAGGCTTGTGGAAGAGAGGAGAGAAAGAAAAGTTATGGCTGAGCAGGTGTTAAGAAGAAAGCTGGATGAAAAGTGTCTGAGGAGGCCTGTGGGCATGCAGATTTAGCCCCTCAGACAGTAGCCATTCTTTGTGGGCTCGCATCACCTTCCCTGCACTCTTGTCTGTGGTGTAGCAGCAACACTCAGCAGCTGTTTCCCCCGCAGTGGGTGAAGGATGGTGGATATGTTACCCACCACACAAGACTGCCAGAGGGCTGTGTGGCATCTGCTGCACCTGCCTGGGCCCTGGGTATTGATGTTTCTGAGAGCACTCAAAAAAGAGGAGGGTGTGAGAAGCTCCAGAATAGGCAGCTGGCAGCTTAATTTCAGCAGGGGAAGGTACAAGGTAATGCAACATGAAAAATCAATTTAAGCTACTTATATAACATGACAGGCCCTAAATTATTTATTTCTTACTCGGGAAAACATCATGGTCCTTTTCAGGCTCCTTAAGCAGCAGCGATCACAATAGCTGGCACTGAAAATGCTGTATTATGATACCTTCCTATGAGTCGAAATCATGTCTACAATTGAAACAATCTGCTCAAATTTTGTCACTTTTCTGAAAGTTATATCAGAAATAGAAGATTTCTAAAGATAGTTGATACAAATTATTAGAAGACCTAAAAGGATTTCAAAAAGAAAAGTTTAGGACTATTATTTTAGTGAGAGAGATGTGACATGGGAATGAAAAGAATATTGGCAGGGAGAAGGCACATAAGATCCTGGCATTTACTCTTTATTAAAACACCAGAATGAGAAAGAAAAAGATCATGACTTAAAATACTGTACCTGAAATATTATAAAAGGAATACACTGCATTACTCAGTATGTAACCTGTGGAATTCACTATGTGAAAGCACGACTGGGGCCAAGAGCTTGGGAAGACATTACTCTCACATTTTCCATACAGAAGCAATAAAAATATCATCCACCCCTACACCAGCTGGGCTAAAACCCTACATGGGATATAAATCTTCATCTTGCATGACAATAATTGCTGCGAGCTAGACGAGGAAGCCTATTGCATAACTGTCCACTACGAGGGTTTTACTACCTCCCATGAAGCATGTAGTGCTGGCTGCTGGCGGAGATGTACTGCTGGCAGGGATGCTGCTGCTTTCTCTTGCCATCCCTCCTGTTCCCATACAGCCTTTCCTCTGGAGCAGGTCCTTTAGTTGTGCTGGTGACCTCTGCATCAGCAGGACAGACGACCTGCTTTGGTGCTTGCAGGAGTGTGGGTTGTATTTGGCGTGCATGGTGTTGTTCTGATGAATTGGCTGAAATGAGATGTGCCTCTGGCCTTGAGAGGTGGGAAAGCTGGGAGTCATTCCTCTGGCTCCCTGCAGTGGCAAGCTCCATGGGTAGGAGTCAGCTGCGGGGAAGATGCCCATCTGCTGCAGACAGAAAGTTCTAGGGTGAATCACTGCCGCTGCGAGCGGCCACCACCAGAAAGCATGAAACAGTTCCCTTAGGCAGCCAGCACGCAGACTGTCAACTGGTCTGGAGAGAAGGGCTGGAAGTCTGGCTTGGGCCCAAATGTCTGGAACGGCTGGAAGTCTGGCTGTACCCAAAATTTGGTACAGAGCTAGTGCAGAGAACCAAATGTTCTGATGTTTGAAGTTGATGCCTGACCTGGAGTTGGGGGCAATAAATTTGAGGGAAGCCATCTTTGGAAAGGCCAGTTCAAAATGTGAGTGCAACAGGAAAGAGGTGCTGTCTACTTGCCAAAAGATGCTTTATTACTCTTCATCCCAGTATGATGAGGTGCCAGCCAAGAATGGGACTCTGCTGCTCAAGGCAATGTTCATACAGATCAGCAGATACAAATCTAACAGATGTGGCTATTTCAATGTCTAGAAGTACAGCCAGGGGAACACCAAGGCTGTGGGTTGTCCTAAAATGCCAAAAAATTGACCAATTCCTTTCTTCTCAGCCCTTGCATGCCGATTTTCAGGGCAAGACCCTCAACTTTTTCATGTGAAGAGTAATTCTGAAATATATTTGCAAATCAAATAAATTATTCTTTTATTATTATTTTCTTACAAAATGGATTATCATAGTGTTTCCAGTTTGGGGATTTTGGGGTTTATATTTTGTATTTCATTTACATCCTGGAATTTCAAAGCATCATTTAAAAGTCCTAATTCGTGTCCTTTTTTGTGTTTTACACTGATTGCTGCCTGTTTTAGGACAAAGTTTTAGTGCATGATATGACAAGAGATTTGAAGCCTTTTCTTCTATTTTTAAGGATAATTAAGGGCAGCTGTTATATAGTACTAATTTTAAAAAAAATCTTATCTTTCTCTACAGATCAGAGTGACTTTTGTTTGTAATGAAACAGTCTGACAAAAAGTCAAACACAGAAACTGTCACATTGCTTCATTACAAAACAAACAGAAGACACTGATCTGTGAAAAAAGTAAGGTGTTTTAATTAGTACTAAATAGCAGCTGTCCATCATGATTTAAAAAAGGAAATAAAATGGCAGTATTTCAAGTCTTTCATATGGTGATGGCATGCTGGGACTCTCAAGTTAAAAAGCATTACAATGAAAACTGCAAACAATTTTGAATTTTTAAAATTTATGAATATGTATTTCTCAACCTAGAACAAAGAAGATGCCCATATTGACATATTTTGCCAGGGAAATTTCCACTGATACTCATGTCTGGTTGTTAGAAACAATGCATCTAATATAAAAATCTTTTAGGACAAAAGGCAGTGTTTAAAAACATTCCAGCCCTCTCTGTCTGCAGACACTGGTTTCAGATGTCGCCATGCTGGGTGGGGTATAGAGGTAAATAACACAATGCAGAAGCAGCTTCACCAATATGCTGCTGGCATCTCTGCAGACAGGTGCAGCGTGGCACTCCAAGCACATGTCACCTGGTCAAGTCACTCTGGCCTTACAGCCTGGCCCTTAGCACCCTCTTCACTGCACCATGAAGCCACATGCATTCCTGGAGGTGTTGGGGGAAGGCAGATGAGCTGAGGTCTCACAGATAGTGCTGGCTGTTAGGAAGCAGCTACTAATAACAATCTTCTCTTCAAGGAACAAGGTGCCCTCTCGGTGCAATCCTGATGAGCTTTTCCATGTTCCTGGACCAGGGCAAGTGTTTTAAAGCTGGCCATGTCAAATGTTGCCAAAAGCAATACAAGTCCGCTCTGAGAAAAACAATGGTTATCTTTCTGTCAGTATTTCCACTGATTCTCCCTGGCTCTGTGTGTTGTGCAAACCTGGTGAAGGGAAACTCCTGTCCCAGTGAGCTGTTCTAGCAGAGAGAGCATAAACTGCAGGACCCCATTGCTGCTAATGAGGTCAGTGTGATGGATGACCAGGCAGTGGGTGAGCATGTCAGAAGGTCAGTCAATGGTCTGAGGTATGGAGTTCATTTTGTTCTTCCACTTTGCTTTTAGCAGGCAGTGAATTTCCTATAGGAACCCCATAGAAAGGGTCCTCAAAACAACATCCTGTGATCTCAGGGGCAGGCAAACATCAGTCTCAGTCCAATTCTTGAACGTCAACTCTGCCCCTTGTTCCCGGATCATTGAGAGCTGCTGGGCTCTTGTTTATCTCACCTTTGGTCCTGCTCTGTGTTTACAGTTAAGCTGTTCATTCAAGTGCCATATAAGTTTGTTAGGATTTGCTGAGGGAGCAAAGGTCTTCAAGCAGAAGATGAGAACAGAGGAAAAACAGCCTCTGGCTGCCACACTTCTCCAGGGCTTGCTTCAGAGGTGTTACTCAAGATGGGGTGGCAGCTAAAAAGTACAAAAAAAAGAGCATTAGTGGTAAGTCAGCAAAATTTGGAGGCCTCCAAGACTCCCCTTTGTGGTTGTTTGTGGTTGACTTCTCAGTGCCTTTATGATGGTGATGATGCATTCATTGCCGTTTTCCTTCTAGTATTTTATCAGTAATGGTTTTTATGGTTGCACTAAATTCTGAAATACAGATGGGGTGACTGCTTCTGCTGCCTCACCCCAGCCCTTCACGTTTACAGTCTTCCATATTTGTGTTATATCTGAGGTAGATAATACAAATGAATAAAGTGTCATGGGGAGAAAGTATACCTTTTGCTTGCACTAAATCACACTATTAGGAAAAAAAGATGAGCTTTAAGGCATGTAAGGGCAGCCTTTCCCTCACTTGTTCATATTCTACAGTAATGTAAGACATCCAAATTTAGCATTTCAGTTCTTCAAGGAAGTAAACCTTGTCAGGTTGGGCGTTTTTGATAGGATCCTTGATATCTCTGTGAGAAAGGCACAGGCCTCCAATGCTGTAAGAATACCTCAGTTGTTGCTGTGACAGGAATACAGTGAAATTATTTGGGATGCAAGAAATTCAGGGCTTTGGCTGAAAGGCACATGTTGCTTATGAGGTAAACAGAAGTAAGAGCCACTGGAGAAGAATGTTAACTCAGGCAGGGACTAAAAAACTCATCTGCATAATGAAGGACAGTAAAAATATTGTGTGAAGGTGGAAAACAAGTGATTGTTTGCACAATTTCAAAGGCACCCTTGAAATAATATTTATTAAGGGTCAGGAGAGGAAAATCCATCTGTTTATCCAGGAAGCCATACTGAATAAAACAGGAAACGGCAACAACACCAGGGGTCAAGACCAGGTGTGGACGTCATGTTTCAACCACTTCCTTCAGGCTGGCAGTAGTGTTAGGGAAGGGTGGCCATGCAGGTGGCTTGGGCCTCGGGGTGTCACTCCAATGGCAAGAGCAAGCCTAAAGAAGCAAGCTCCTGTACGGGCCAAGAGTTAGTCACAGGTCAAGAGTTAGTCCCCTTGGTAGGCAGTGTGATGTAAACCTGAAGGATTAGAGTTAAGAGGCTAGGCTGAGGAGGTGGATGGAGGAACTGAAGGAATAAACATGCTGGAGGAGGAATTTCATGTTTTGCTGTATTTTCCAGCTTGTGAGTCTGAGGAATCACAGCTGGGTTTTCAGGACTGGCCCTAAGTGGAAGCTACCCCTGTCCATAAAGTCCATCTCCATAACACATATGCCCCAGTGACTGTCCTCTGTATGTCCCTTCTGCCTAGGTCTGTCATTTTAAAGACTCAAGGATTCCTTATTTCCCATAGCCCATATAAGTATGTTCCCAAATCACAGTCCCTTTCTCCACTAACCACCCCTTCTGCAGGTTCATAAGGGATGGACAATCAGCCCTCCAGGCATTAATCAGCTTCCTTTGCAGCCTTTCTCAGATGGGAGAAGTATCCTTACACAGCCCACATGCTCTGTAGCCATGCCAGCCACAGAGCAACACCTCCTGAGGCTGCCCTGGAGCTGCCCCTTTGGTGGCAAGGTGCATGACATTTCCACAAAGGCCCTTCTTTGCTTTTCCCCTCAAGACAGTCCCAAAGATCAAATAATCCAGTACACACAACACCATGTTGTGGTGGAGTAAGTGCTGCTGGGGTTGCAGGGAGAGAGTGGGATTGCTCTTACAAGGGTCCCTTCAGCCGTTTTTCTTACCTGCTTACTATGGTACCCTTCCTTTTCCAAGCAGGCATGGAGAGGCAAGCCAGGTCTGGTGACCCAGCCATCATCAGTGTATGTGAGGGGTCTGCGGCATCATGCCATGTAATTCAGGTTGGCAGTATACACATGTGCAAGCCCTGCCCTCAGATCCCAAGGAACCCCTTTGGCCCCATGTTCTGGAAATAGCACAGCACCAGGCATGCCCCATGCCTTATGCCTTTCCTCCAGGATGAAAAGCTGACTGTCCCTGTCAAACCACGTCTCTGGAGATGCCTCACACTCCATGCTGTGGTGAAAGCCCAAGAAGACCACAGTCATCTCTGCTTGGAGCTCAGCCTGGGCTTGTGACTTGTGGCCTTATACACATTTATCCCATAACCACAGAGGTCCTTGGCCTGGTCCTGTGCTCAACATAGAGAGCAGCATCCCGTGTTGCTGTTTTGTACCTTTGACTGGGGATCTGCTCATGTTCTGGTAGCTGGGTCTCCAAATAGCTGCATCAGTCCTCAGTGGGAGAGGGGCACAAGTTTTCAGGGGTCATGACCTCCTCCAGGGTACACCAGGAAATTTGTGGACGGGACATCACAAACCCTTTTCTTTCTTAACAAAAGTCATCTCTAGACAAGATTATGGGCTTTTGGCCTGCGTGGAACTTCCCACCTACTGGTTCCACAACTTAATTGAGAATTAGTTTTCAGCCACTTCCTCTCAGCAGCCACTGTGAGAAGCTCTGGTCCATGAAAACAAAGCACTTGCCTTGGCCTCATGCTAGAGCTGAACATGCCAAGCAGATGGCCAGTCGGCCGTTTCTTCCCATCTCTTCAGTGGGGGATTGCAGGATGCTTTGATCATGTGCTCTGAGTGAGGACAGCTGGGCTGTAAATCAGGGTCCCTGCTGCTCTGAACTCTTTCGTCCACCCTACCACCATAGAGAGGAGACATGTTTTTCCTTTCCATGGAGGGGTGAGCCAGGGTGAAACCTGACAGCTGGGCCAATAGACCTTTCTGTGTCGTTCACTTCTTGCTTTTGCAGGGATTTTCCACCTTAAAATCCCATGTAGCTTCACTTCTTCCGTGCAAGTAATATAGGCAAGAGGTCAACTTCTTTCTTGTGTAAAGAACAACCAATTACACTTAGATGATAAGCTGAAAAAGTGCCAAATTTCTTTTTATAGCTTCTTTATTGCTCCCTGTCTATGTGTATGGAATGAGGAGAGCTGTGATTTACATGGTAACTTTAAGGCTGATTTGTGGAGACTGGGAATAGACCGAGATAATTTTAAGGCAAATGGGTCATAAAAAAATAAATAAACATTGTATAGCTACTGAAGCATGCATGCTGCCTTTTCCATCTTAAAAGGCTTGAATGTGGTGCGTGTGAGGGCAGGACGGTAAATTTGGAGGGAAATGCGAAGGAGGCTCAATATTTCTGACGTTATCCAACCTCTAGCCAAAGCTCCACTTTTGCAATAACTTTTCCAATGAAGCTCATGACCTCTGTTAAACATGCCATAACCCTGGAGGGGTTGCGTTCAGTAACTGGGCTCTGGAACAGACTTCTACTCCAGGCAAATACCAAGCCCCTTTTAAGATGGAATTCAATATATTCCTGAAATGTAGTGCCTGTGAGAACTGAGGACCAGGCTGGATGAGCCTGGCAGCCCATACAATCTCACATTCCTTGGCTGGAGATAGGTAGTGGATGTGTGCAATTCTTGTACGAATCAGGTCTACAGTTGACTGGATTTTTTCTCTCTCCAGCTGTCACCCTGTATTACCCTTGCCATTTGGAGTTTCCAGATCTCTCTTTTCAGTTCCAGAGGGGTTCTGTCTGGAAGACAAAACATTAATTAGAGCCTCTGTTGATACTATCACATTCGTTTTGTGTCCTTGCAGATGCCAAGTGAGTGAAACAACCTCCTTGTCTGTGCAGTCCCCAAAGGACTGCCCTCCGCACATTCCTCCTGGTGCAGGAAAACACCAGAGAATTAGAAAGAAACCCATAAACCTTGTATGCATTTGTGTGTCCTTGGTGTTATAAAAGCACCATGTTCTACAACTTTACTGAGATGGCCATTCTATGCACTCGTATACAGGCCCAGAGACGCTCAGGTTGTAGTCTAGGAAGATAGGGTTGTCCTGAGGGCTGTGGAGGAACTTTCTATCTCCGGCACCATGCTTTCTGGCATAAAATCTTCAAGCAAATGAGGCTGGCTTTTGGACTGGAGTAATTTCATTTACCACCATGTATTTGACAGCAAGCTAACAGGCTCCTTGCTTTGCTCATGGTATTGCTGCTGCAGCATGTTGTTGATCTGCTGACCCTGGTGAGCAGAGAGAGGCTAAAGTTTCCATGGAACCTACCTGCCTTCCTTTGGGCCTGACTCCCAAGTTCAGTGATTGATAAGGAAGCGACCAGGTCCAATGAGCCCCTGGGACTGAGATTTTCTGCACCCTCTGGGTCTTGGCAGGCTGCAAAGACCTGTTAGGATTTCTTCTTCTTCGGACCTGCTTTACTCAAAGTTACATGAAGGGAACAATTCTTTGGGTTGTGTCTACAGCCAACACTGGCTTTTCTGGTCACTGCTGTCGGATATAATCCCCACTCTGAAGCATGCTTTGAAGCAACCAAGAGTGTTAGAAGTATTGAGGAGCATTTTAGCTTGTGGTTCTTGCATGAAGATGCTGGGGGTATGAATTTCAAAACCTTTTGGTCAATTGGAAAATCTCAGTCCTGAGATGTAGAATAAAGATGGAATGTAAAGGTAGCACACAGGATATACAAGGAAGTCACTACTTCCTCCCAGGCAGGAGTTTCCCAAAGAAAAACAGGACACGTCTGCCATGCAGAAAAGTGTAAACAGTAAGTTCTGCCCATATCCATTGGCCAGCATTGTGTTTTGAAGAGGCAGGAAAACCTGTCACGCTGGCGCAGCTGCCCATGAGGGCAGGTGATTAGAGTACAATAGTCAGCCCTGCAAAATCACCAGGCTGATGCCAGAATCCTGCAGTTGCTGTGGACCATGTCTGAGTCATATGCAGGGTCTAGAGACATCCCTTGTGGTGCAGAAAATGAGCAAGGCTTTCCTCTGAGTGTTCCATTTTTCCTGGTGCAAATTGTTGCTGTGACCTTCAGGTGCAGGCATATCAACTACAAAACCACACAAATTAATGCCTGACCCTTCTAACAACATACCAGCAGAAGGAACACACAGGAAACATCCTGAACTATGAAAGAAATTCAGAGTCACTCAACCACACAAAACCCAGGCAGAGTAGGTGGACCTAAAGCATACATTGGAGATGGCAACTGCACTGCACCGTGCCCTGAGGTGAGCCTGTCCAAGGGTGTGTGCAGTCCTTAGGGCACCTACAGGCCTGCCACACACTCCCTTTCTGCAGATGCTCAATGTTACGTCATCACTCGATCTCAAGGGGTTGCTAATGAGCTTTGGGCATGCTCTGTTATTAAAAAGGACATCCCAGCAGCTGCATGTGCTGCTTGGGCTGGAAGCGAAGGGGATACAGCTGAGAACCAGAATCCAGGGTGCAAGTGCAACACTGACAGACCTGCCAGTTTGTAGCTTAGGTGACATACAGCCACACAGATATGACATAGGTCAACGCAAAGGCCAGACTTTACTTCCCTCTCCACTGACATGAAACAAACATCCATTCCAGAATTTTATGGGAATGACTGCTAGTCTTGTCTAAAGAAAAAATAGAATTAGTTTTCTTCTGAAAGATGTACCTAGTCAGGAATGAGAGGAGTTCAGGACTCATCTCTGGAGACTTTTATCCCACCCATAATAACATCACTTTTGAGAACTTTCCAACAGGACATTGGGCAGCTTGTTACTCTCTGAAGGCTGCAGATGGGACCATTCTCCTTTGTGTATGAATTTATCTACCAAACAAAACCCACACTGGTATGTAGCAAGAATTTTCAAAAGCTGTTCACACCCCAAATCCTACCCTGGGATCTGGTTTTCATAAAGAAGTATTTGGCACTAGCTTGTATGAGTCTTGAAGCTTTCAGGATCTCAAGGTGAAGCCGTGCTGAGTCTCCTTCATGCGAAGTGCAGACATGGAGATCCCTGTGCTTGACTGGACACTGTCTGAAAGCAGAAGGTGATCTTTACTGTAGAGATGAAGCAGGCCTGGGTATATTTCTCTGGGGGTCTGCACACCACTGTTCTGGTTGTTGCCATACACATTAGGGAGCCAGCTGCTGCTTGGTAACATGGGGCACCCACATCACCTCGGTCACTGACTCAGGCTTGCCCTAAGTGATAAGTGAGGAAGATGGTGTTTTTTTCCAACCTGTTGTGACACCTTCTGGCAGCCCCTACGGCAGAAGGATGCCTCACAGTGACAGATACTTGCTCCGCAGGTGTGGCTCTCTAAACACCACCTCCTCCAAGGCAGGCAGATCATAGAGCTGCCAGACAGAGTCCATAGGGCACAAGTGCACACACGTGGAGCTGCTCACATGTTCTGGATGGTGTTGTAGTCATGCTGGACCATGAGGGGCAGGGAGTATGCTGGTCTGCTTGGCTGCTGGGGTTCCCAGCAGTGCTGGTGTTTGTGGAGTGCTGTGGGTGTTTTGTTATTCCCCAAATGCAATAGTTTGCCCTAATGCTTGGGAATATTCTTGATGATGAAGTCACAGGGCCACGTGTGATCTCGACAAACATACAATCACAAACATACAAACGTACAGTCCAGGGCCAGGCTGTGCAAGCATTCAGGGCAGAAGGCATTTTGTCTTGGGAGATCTGTCATCGCTTGACAAGTTAGATGTATTTGAGTTTCTGGTGAACTTATGTTCACATAAAAGAACAAAAAGCCCTTTTGGATCATACATAGCACATAAGAACGTAGCAATGGCCTTGCTGGCTTGGACCCAAGTGTTCACCTGAACATTCACTTCGGTCTGGGTGTGGGGACCCAGGAGGTCAGGCAAGTTGGGGTGGAGAGGGATGAGGTGTGGGAAAGGACGAGACAGAGGCAGCAGAGAAGATATGCCCTGGCTGCCAGGCATGAGGACACCTGGGATAATCAGCCAGGGGTGCCCTGAGTTGGTGGCTTATGGTGAGAAGCCTGCATGTGTCTTCCTGACAGGCTGCAGCCCTCTGTGAACATGCACCAGTTTCAAAGCACCACACAGCCACAGGCATAGGTAGGAAAGAATAATAGCTGCCAGGAGACCAAGGGCCCAGAGTAACTCAGGAGCATGGACATTTCATTATTGCTGGGTTGACTTGGCACAGGGAAGAAATTTATAACCAACAGCAGGTTTGCCAGAGCAGTTAAACAGAGCAGTGTAACAACAGGAATAAGCATTTCAAATATTTTGTTTTGCTTTGTAATTCCTTTCAGGCTGCTCCCAATTAAGAAGGGTAACTTTGTCAAGCATAAAGTGACTTTGATATGGTAGACAAATTCTAAGATCTTGATGTTGAATTGTCCACCCCTTTGCCTCCCTCAGCTTTTTTTTTTTTTTT
>WBMY01010279.1:163701-179365 GCA_013397315.1 Donacobius atricapilla
GTGGACAGTAGAAAACTTGAGCAAGGGAACAGTTCTTGTCTCTTCTAAAGTAGCACATGGGTCCAGATCATGAAAATTTAATTGAAATTAATTTAAACTTGTTAAAAATTAACAAGTTCCTCTTGTTTTTAAAGCTAAAAAATTTTAAGAGTGATTTATCAATGGTCAAATCAGTCCCAATGTGATGCTTCAGGTATTTACTCAGACTGTGAGAACAGTGCTGATGTCCTGATGTCACAAATCCCTCTTGGTTACTGAAGATAGCTGTGTGATTTGCTCTGCTGCTATGCTGATGGCTAAGTGGCCTCTGCAGTTCCCTGTCCAGGAAGGTACTTTTATAGACTGCACCTGACAGCCTGATTTACAAAGGTGCTTTTGAGTACATTCATATGTCATGGTTGTTTGCCACAACAGAGGAGTGGATGCAAAAGGTTCTTTCCGCTGCTCTGCTCTGTTCTCGGATACCCAGAATTCTCAGGAATGGTGACTCAACCTCTTCCCTGGGCAATGCTTGACAACCCTTTTGATGAAGAAATTTCCAGTCTAAATATTGAATCTGTAGCTCTCCAGGCACAACTGGAGGCTGTTTCATCTCAACCAGTTAGTTGTTACCTGGGAGAAGAGACCAACATCCCTGTGGCTACAACCTCCTTTCAGGTAGTTGTAGACAGCGATAAAGTCCCCCCTGAGCCTCATTTTCTCCAGATTAAACACCCCCAGCTTCCTCAGCTGCTCCTCATAAGACTTGTGCACCAGACCCTTCACCAACTCCATTGCCCTTCTCTGGACACACTCCAGCACCTCAATGTCTTTCCTGCAGTGAGGGGCCCCAATCTGAACACTGGATTCAGGGTGAGGCCTCACCAGTGCTGAGCACAGGGGCACAATCCCTGCCCCAGTCCTGCTGGCCACACCATTGCTGATGCAGGCCAGGATGCCATCAGCCTCCTTGGCCCCCTGGGCAGACCCTGGCTCATGTTCAGTCGCTGTCAGCCAGCACTCCCAGGTCCTTTTCTGCTGGGCAGCTTTCCAGCCACTCTGCCCCAGCCTGTAGTGCTGCAAGGGGTTGTTGTGACCCAAGGCAGGACCCAGAACTTCACATTGTTGACCCTCATAGAATTGGTCTTGGCCCATCAATCCAGCCTGTCCAGATCCTTCTGCAGGGCTTTCCTACACTCCAGAAGATTGATACTCCAACCCAAATTGGTGTGTCTGCAAATTGACTGAGGGTGCCCCCGATCTCCTCCTCCAGATCATTGATAAAGGTTAAATGGATCTGTCCTCAACACTGAGCTCTGGGGAACACCACTTGTGACCAGCCACCAGCTGGTTTGACTCCATTCACCACCGCTTTCCGGGCTTGGCCATCCAGATAGTTTTTTGCCTAGTGAAGGGTGCATGAATGCAGCCCATAAGCAGCCAGTTTCTCCTGGAGAATCCTGTGGGAATTGGTATAAAAGTCTAGTTAAATCCAGGTAGATACATCCACAGCCTTTCCTTGACCCTCTAAGAGGATCACCCTGTCACAGAAGGTCAGGATGGTCAAGCAGGACCTGCCTTTCCTTAACCCATGCCAGCTGGGCCTGATCCCCTCATTGTCCTGTGATGCTTTCAGTCCTGGAGAAGTTCAGTACTATTCTCTGCTAGCAGAAAGTTCTATGCAGATACCTATAATTTCAGAAAGATACAATGGAAAAGGCTGCTTCTCAAAATTGACTGGACTTCTGCTTGTGGCTATGTACCTAGCAGCTAGGATCTACTTTTGGAGACAAGTGGTTTGGGGAGGATGTAGCCTTGCCTTTGATGGCAGACCTAAAGACAGAGGGAGCTGGCCTGGAGGTGACAGATGCCTGAAGAATCTGTTGCCTCTTGTCTCTGAGAAGATGAAGGTGGCAGTGATGCCTGTTCCTCACCCTTATGCACAAGAACCCCCAGCCAAAGGGCTGGATACTCATCTTCCACCCCAGTGGAACCAGCAGTGCTCACTGATCCTGTTATTGGGGGCTGAGCTGCTATTTGGCATTTGCAGCTGTTGTTGTAAAATGGTATAAAGTCAGCTAAGAGCAAACAAGACCCAGTTTCTGCAAAGCCCCCTGGCAAGTGCCCAGATTTCTGGGGCAGAGACAAATGCAGAGAAACAAGGCAAGGATATGTGTTCTCATCCCTGTTAGAGACTTGTGTCAAGGGTAGCTCTAGCAGCATATTCTACCCTAGGCAGGCAAACACAAATGGAAGTGGGGGGCTACATGTCATTGCTTTCCTCTTCCCCGCTTCACTTTCCAGGCCAGTTGCACATACTAACGCATCCCCTCTTGAAGAAAGAATAGCCATCCCAGGAACAAACCCATGACCTCCTCCATCATTAGCCTGCGTCCCCAGCCTGTCTGAACAACCTCCTTGGTTGGATCGTGGAATAGGAGCGAGGAGGAGAGTCTGCCTCCCTGGGACTCATGGTTGAGCTGGTGAAAGGCAAAAGGCTGCCCTTCTCACTGTTGCTGGCAAATTGCAGCTTATTCTGTGCTCAACTGTAGCAAAATTTTTGCATCAGTGTGACTCTCCTGACTTCAATGGCACCATGGATGGAAACAGCTTTCTTGTTTGCAATACAAAAACCATTTATTTTGCGAAAACACCCGTGAGAATGTGTTGCCATTTTACCATCAAAGTAGTTTGTAATGGTTTCCTCAGGTTATGGATGGTCTCCAGACACTGTAATCACAGTGGCCCCAGGCCCGTTTACTGAGTGAAAGGATGTCCCTATCCCTCCTTCATTCCCATTCTCTGGGATTTTCCCAGCTCATTTGATATCATTGGAATTCTGTCCTTGCTTTTACTGAACTGCACAAAAGGGTAACAGATCACCAGTACAGGAGAACCTAAGAGCAGAACAAAGAAGTCTTCATGGATGCAGTTTGAAATTCCCAGGATGCCAGCTGGGTCTCCTCATGCTGCAACATGACAAACACCAATACAATGCCTGAAGTGTGAGATGTCACAGAACACCTCACAACCAGCCTGTCATCCTGGGTGAAGGGGTGGGAAATGGGAGGGTGCACTCAGCTTTCAGCAGTGCTGCTGACATGCTGGAATAAACCCCAGGGAATGACTTTGGATCTCTGAGAATTTGGATCAGCACAGCAGAATAGGCAAACAGAGAGAGGGGTTGCTGGTATAAGGGCTTCAGTATGTAACAGAGGCAACAAGTCACATTAAAACCTCAAATCTGTTAGTGAATATTTTTTTAAAAAGGACACACAGAGAGGTAGGATGTCTAGAAAACTTTCCTCAGGCAATGCTCTGCCTGGGTTCCCATTTAAGCCTGTTTTAAAGGTGACCTACAGCACTAATGCAGAGACTGTACTCCAGCAGCTGTCAGATGATGATGGGGTAAGGAGGGGAGCAAGTCAGGATCACAGATTTGTCATGAGCTTCAGTGAACAGTGTCACTTTTCCAGGCTTTCTAGGCTTAATATTTGTTTTTCTGAGGGGGCATGCAACTGAAGATGCATGGCATGACAACTGTATGCACCTGTCTCTGACAGTTATTCCTGATACCAGGTTGTGCCTTATGCTGCTGCTGCTTTTGTCTCTTCATCCTCTGCTGCAGGTTTCCATGGCAGGATTTCAAAGCTTGAGAGAGCAGAGACTCTCCTGGTTAGTTTTCCATTAAATGTGTTAGGAAACACATCTCAGGAGGATGATGGTCATGATCTTTTATCAACAGCAATCATTAATTCAAGGGTTCCAGCAAATTCTCCATGTCCTTTGTCAGTCCAAACCCCATCTTCACTTAACTCAAACCCTGTGCTACTTTTTAACCCTGCTGGGTATTATTCTGCTTCTTCCAGTACTGCCTGACTCCTGGCACTAAGGGCAGCTGAAGGAGTTAAAGCAGCCAGCTGGCCAGGAGAATTCAGACATGCAGGAGCTGTCTAAACACACGTAGCAAGTCGGCTGGTTGGCACATGACCCGCTGAACAGATCAAACAATGCTGCTAGGAGCCAAGAACAATTTCCAGTACCTGCTGCAGTGTCCATATCTTCCCTGGGCCCGTCCCCCCCCCTTCCTTTTATGGCCAAGTCAAAGTCATATCCTCCAACGTTACTAAAGTGACACGCACCTGGTTCTGAGCACATGCATCTCACAAGGTGACAGCTGCTCGTGCTTAGGCAAAGTTTATGCTGCTTATGTCCATGACGGCATTTGAGTCAACAGATTACTGAGGTGAGCACATGTGCATCCACTGAAACAGAAGTGCCTGAGCTACACAGGAATAATGCTTCATAAAACAGTGCTTCATCTTGCATTGTTATAATACCCCCTTCCCTTCCCTTCCCTTCCCTTCCCTTTCCCTAACAGAAGATATGACTCACACTAAACATTGACAAAACATACAAACACTTGGGGCAGCTGGTTTGCAGAGCCACCAAAATTATCCTAAGCTATTGCATACCTTGTCAGTGCCACAGCACAAAAAGCTCTGGCTGATGTTCAGTGTTACTAAGAGTAGATTTGGGATGCTGGGGTGGGCAGCTGTTGAGAAGAGTTGGGAAGCATGTTTTCTCCAGCATTCCAGATGCAGAAAGAGAAGCAAGGTGAACTCCTCTCACACGTTTGTTTGTGCAGTTTGTTTCAGGGAAACAAAATTCCTATTTCCCTACCATGCTAAGAAGCTTTGAGCTAGTTTTGTGGAGAGATCCTTACAATCCCTTCTTTATCCTGTTTCTGAACACCTGGGCAGCATGAGGACATGGATGGTTGTCAAAGCAAAGATGGAATGTCTTACTATGCTGAAGTTGGGGTGTGTTATTTTTCCTTTCATTTTCATTTGTATCTTTGAAGGATGAAACAGGTTCTTTGTAGAAATTTCCTCACACTTGGAGTTGAAAGACATGAAGTGACTTCTTGTAGAAGCTCACACTCCATGCATGAACCCACATCTTTTCCAGCCAGCTAGAGGAAGATTCATCTTGCAGTTGAGATTTCTCAAATGCTGAAGAAGTCAAGCTGTCAGCCATGATGTTAATCTCAAGTGATAGCTGGTCCTTCTGTTATCCCAGCCCTTGCACTGGGACACTTTGTAGTTAATGACTCTGACCTCTCACTTGGTTGGGTGTAATGTGGGAGTCCAGGGAAGAAAGGCCAAGATCCCAGCTGTCCTGGGGACAGCCTGTCCTGTGGTGGGGGATCTACACTGCAAGGAGCCTGAATAAGTGCACAAAACATTTAAAGTTTTATGCATTGCCACATTGCATAGGTTTGATCCCTGCATCGTCAAATCATGGTGACAAAGTAGACAGAGCAAGATCTTGCAGTCTACCCTGTTGAAAGACCATGTTCTGCTGGCTGCAATATGTTTGCAACTCCACACAGTCTAATGTCGCTGCACACTTTACTTTCCAAAGGTAGTGGAAATATTTTCAGTGATTTTGCGTGAAGCTCTGAGCAAACTGGAACCTTATAGCTACCTTGTGTGGGAGTTAGGAGTTGCTCCTTTTTCCTAGGCAGTGACATTAAGAAGGAAATTCTGCTGAGACTGAAGAGCATTCTGAAGGGCAATAGGCCACAGGGGCTGAATTCTGCCCTTAGCTGCGTGCTTTGCTTGTTGCCACTTATAGAAAATAGGAAAAACACAAATTGGCCATTTGTGCATTGCTATCCTCTGCCTGCCCCTTTGAGTCTGGTTCTGGCAGTGTGATGGGTGAAACTGGAGAACCAGGATCAGATTGCCGGGATTTTGACGTGGCCAGAGCTGGTTGCTGGAAGGCATGGGGCAGCTCCATTTGTCCTGGCATTATTCAAGTCAATGGGATTTTGGCCATAGTCTTCAACGGAGCTAGGATTTCACTGTGCATGCCTAAGAAAGCACTGTATCATACAGTTGTGTTGTCTGCCATGACATTTACTGCTAATGAAATCAGTCTGCCCCATCTCACTTGGATCCTTATCTATCCTTATAGGTCTTCATCTCTGTTTTCTCCCCCCTCCCTTCACCACTCTCTCTCTCTCCGTCCCTCCTATCTATCCGTTCTTGTTTCTGTCTGATACTGCTTGCTGTCCTCCTTTGCTGTCTTCTTAGCTTACTTTCTTGTGTACTCTGCAAGGAATGTGCCCACAAGAGGTATTTTTATTTGGCAGCCTGAGTAAGCTTTCTGTCTTGGCTGCAGGTACTGAGATGAGCGGCCAATGGAGCTGACATCTCCTGTGTCATGTTTTTAGCTCCTTCCATCTGATAGAGAAGATGATCTCATTGGCAGACTGTGTTGAGGAGGTCTGGTTGCAAGGGCAAAAAAATTAGAGTTAACCTTGAAAGAAGCAACAGAATGCCTCACATGGGTTTTTAGGCTGTTTTGCTCTAATGTGAGGGTGTCACAAGAGATTCAGACCTTACTTCA
The DNA here is from genome assembly GCA_013397315.1 of Donacobius atricapilla. Classification (NCBI taxonomy): domain Eukaryota; kingdom Metazoa; phylum Chordata; class Aves; order Passeriformes; family Mimidae; genus Donacobius; species Donacobius atricapilla. Next base: position 170,098 of record WBMY01010279.1, read on the forward strand.
ACACAGAGGGTGTGCAAAGACAATGAGCAATCCGGGTACTGGGGAGCAAAAGATTTTTGCTAGGACTTAAGCAATAGGAAGAGGCTGCCAAACGGGCTTCATCAGCTTCTGAGGAATGTCCTCCTTGGAGCAAGTTGTTCTCTGACCAATCTAGAGTTGATATGAGGTGCTGTATGGCTTTTCTCTGATCTGTTAAAGAAAGTGGAGCTGTCATGTATCAGGGATACAACTGACATGCTGTTCTGTAGCATCATATGAGGTCACAGTGGCCCAGTATAAATCAGGATAACACAGTTCATGATTGCCATGGAGGGGCTGAGCCCTCAGATCAGTGTATCATGAGCAAGACCAATACAATGCAATTCAAGACAAATTTAATGTCAAACTGATTTAAAGAAATGTAGGAAAATATTCTAGACACAGATATTAAAATCTCCTCCTGCACTGATTTTTGAAAGGGCAACACTGGCAACCTGAGAGGACATTTTCAAGTCATACAATTTGTTGCTGAAAAATCAGGGAAGAGCTAAGAGGATATTGCAGTCTGAGCTATTATGAAACAGGGCAGGCCTGTTTCTCCAGGCAGGCCTGGAGAAAAGACTGGATGGTATTGCTTCTGTTGATGAAGTTTCTGAAAGCTTATCCTCCTAGCACACAGCAAAAGATAGTATCAAAACTGTCTGCAAGTATAAAAAGCCAGGTGGTGTTCTTGAGGTTTTGCTTTCCACACTATCCTACCACCCTTCCCAGCTTTCCAACATTTGATGCTGGGAAGGAGCTGCTCTCCAGACCAGGACCTTGATGATCAAGCTGTTATAGCAGCATGATGGGGGAGTGATCTGTGTGTATTTCGGGTAAGAAAGATCCACCATGAACAGCTCGCACGTCACACGCCTGGAGGTATGAACTCACTTTTCCCTCTCAGTGCGACATGAAAGAAAGCCTGACGCTTTTCCAATGAGATGTGTGCGTGTGCATACACAAACCCAGCTAATTCTGGTCTGCAAAGGTGCTGTCTCAGGCTGTGCATCCTTGCACGTAGTAACGATGGGGCGGACGGGGGTGTGTGCTGAGACAGCTAAACTGCTACGCTCTGACAGCTCCTTTGCATGTGTTAAAATAACATCACCGTTACTTGTTGTCTCTCCTCTTCCACTCCATCCCCTCACTCAAAAAAATCTAAAGGGAACAAGCTCTAGGTATTAAAATAGCTCCAGTCTAGCTTGTTCAGTCTATTTCAGGAGGCTGGTTCCATCCTGACACAGATAGAACACAGAGACGTTGTGGAAACCACAGCCACAAGAGGCCATCAGCCAAAACTAAATGCTTTCCCAGCGTTTGCCGAGTGGTTCATTCCCCCCGCTCCCTCCCTCCATCCCCTCTCCTGGCTTAAAATAACTGCTGGAAGCTGTTTGGTTTTGTTTTGTTGGATTCTTCTGCTTGTTGTGCTCAGTCTGGTGGCATTGAGAGGGAAAGATGGAGGCACTTTTGTGGCAACAGGGTCTCACTGCCTTCTGGACTTTCAGGTGAGACCTTCAGAACCATCATGGAAATGAGAGTCCCACAGATATTTCTGGGATGAGTTTTCAATGAGCAGACAATCAGCTGGGGCTACAGCAGTGATAATGCACAGATTTACCAATTTAGACCATGTATTTTGTCTCGTAGCCTTCAATTGACTAAAAAGGCCATGGACATCTAGGTATAGGTTAAGGGAAATGTGGCTGAGGGATAGCTAAAGTCCGATCAATCAATCTGCAGGGAAGGACTAATTTTCTGGTTTCTGTGACCCTTCTGTTGCTAAATTAGGGCTTGTGACATGGAAATGCACTGCTTCGCACCAGCTGAGGGTTTGGCCCAAAATATCCCTCAGCTGGGGATCTGGATGATAAGACTATTACAAAAACACCATGAACAAGACATAAGTGCCTCACCATGTGTAAACGCCTTCCTGCCTCTTCTACATCTAGTATTCCACTTGTCTGCCTGGAGCATCAATGTTTTCTGCATTTTCTCACCTTCAGATTTGTAGGTGTCTTTCCAGTTTCTACTTCTTCCTGGTGTTATCATTTGTTCCATGGAGAACAGGTGACACCAGGCCTATTCCTCACTGGGATCAAAATTAGGGGTTTAGTTAAACATCCATCCTCCAGTCTAAACAGTACCAGAGTTTGTGAATATTTCCAAATACCTGTTTTGAATTTGAAGGTGCTCTTAACCCTTAAGGAGAAGAGTCATGAGCTCTCAAATCTTTAAAAAAATACTGACCTTTTTTCCCAAGAGACGTCAAATTGTGGATGTGCAAATTACTGTGGGAAACTGCGAGCATGAGCAGAGCCTTGGGATCAGATGGCTCAGCACCAGAAGCGTTCACAGGCCGCCTGGCTTCAGGGTTGAACCTTGGTGCTTGGCAAGTGAACTCCCAGGGCTTGCTTTCAACAGTACTAAACTCCAAAGTTTAATATCATTCTTTCATTCTGCAAACCTTATTACTCGCGGTCTTCTCTGCCTCATCCCAGTTGCTTCATTCATTGTAAAAAGAAAATTTGTTTTAACAGCATTCAATGAGCCATTGCAAGCAGTAGCAGTGCACAGATGCAATATTCAACCTCAATCAGCAAAAGTTTCTAAGATTCATTTAAAGGTCATCAACACAGTGTGAGCATGTAAGTTATGAGTTCTCTATGTCAGAGACATAATTTATTTTATAAAATAGCAAATATGCTCAATAACTTAATAACTTGAGCTCAAAAGAGATTATTTCTTTCTCTGTGTGTTTGATGTTATGCAGAAGGAAAGCAGAATAAAAATGAGAGTTTGTATTTAATGAAATAGATGCTTCAGCATTTGTTTTATGGCAAACATTACTGAAAATTTGAAAAATAGAGGGGTATTTGAATGAAAAAGTCTAAAGCATTTACATCTGTAAATTGCTTGTACTGACATTTCTGAGGGGAATGGACTGTTTGACTTTTCAAGGTGGCAATGTTCTGAGTCATTTCATTCATATTAGCAGAAATTGCTTTCTTTTGTGTTCCTTCAGTATTACAAAGAATACTTGTATGGGGGCACACAACCCATGTCAAATGGTAGCCCCATTTCCTCATGTGAACCAGCAAAATGTTATATTTCGGGAAAGAAATGCAAACACTTAGGAGACATTGCATCATAGTATGCAAATGTGCTTGAGCGTATTTTGGGCCAGGTCAACAACAATATAGTCAGTCACACTGAATTATCTGGTTTAGGATATACAGGTTGGATTTTTCCTGGTAGAAAACTTGAAGACAAAAAAAGCCCTTGGGAAATAAAACCTGCTGATTTTAAAGTCCATTACCCTCAGACAGAGATTACAGCAGAAATTACTTGACCTGATCTATTTTAAGGTACATAGAGTTTATCTATCTCTCTATCTATCTATCTATCTATCTATCTATCTATCTATCTATCTCTATCTATCTATCTATCTATCTANCTATCTATCTATCTATCTATCTCTATCTATCTATCTATCTATCTATCGATCTCTTTCCACCTTTCCACATTTCCATCTTTATAGATCTTGGAGTTTAATCAAGGTTTAATAATTTTGCTCATAAGAGCAATACTTCCTTAGACTTTGGATCAAGTCTGAATTCATTGAATTATTTATCATGTCCCTCTCTATGTGCAAATCCACAGATGTAACACAGCAGCCTATTGCCAGTAGTGAGTAATTACCTTAATTTAGGCAAAAAGGTCAATGGGACCAAATGTTGCTGTAGCCCTGTGGTTGGGGTATTACATACCAACCCACCCACACATGTTATTATTTGCTCAGTGTTCTTTTTTTTCCCCCTTTATTTTCTTTTTCTGCAGGGCTTTTATTTATTTATTTTTTAAACAAACGATAAAAATAAATTTTAAGTTCCTGAAATATTGTATGTCAAATTAACTTGTGTAAAAATGCTTTCCACTTACATAGCTTCTAAACACTGCTAGGGACAGCCTGCTCTCATTGAGCCAGACATGCAGATCCCTATTTCAGGAAACATGGCACAGGAGATGTAACCCTGCCAGGGCAAGGCAAAGTCAATGAGGCCACCTTGATTTGCACTAGCAGAGTATCTGCTCTGATGATTTCTCCCTGAGTCCTCTCTTCATGCTCCTGCTTCACCCCACACCCAGCAGAAGACCTCACTCCCTCCCCCATGCATACCCATGTTTTTTCAACTGTGTTTGTCTTTGCTTTGCAGCAATGAGGAAAGAGGTGCCTGAGGGCTGGCAAGGGGCTTGCCCAGGACCAGCTGAATCTTCCTGATTTGTGGTGGGCCGTTTGGCTGCTGAGTGGGTGTTGAACCAGAGCTGCAGCAGAAAATTAGAGTGTTTGGAGACCCCATTGCTTGGGGCTCTCAATGAGAGAGGTATTATTTGAGGAGTCTCCGAGAAACAAAAGCTTCATAGTGAAGTTTTCTAGGTATATGGAACAAATATTCTAGAGTGCTTCTATCTGGCACACAGGGAGTGACAACATTTTTAGCCTAACAGGGGAGAGAAGCCTAGGGTTGTCAGGTTGCTCACATTCACCATCAGAAGTGACAAGGGGGATGAGAGAGTCCCACCCCATCAGATAACTTCTCTGGCTGCCAGGGTAACAACTACAACAGGATCTCTGTAAGTTGCTACCTGAGGAGTTGCAGTCACCAGCCCACCCATGTCCTCCATGCTGTACTTGTCTCTTTCCTCAGGCCAGCCTCAGGAACACAGAGCATGATACAGGCTCTCTTTTCATGGAGTAGAGGCTGGTTCAACTCAGCCTGCTAGCTGCCACAGTGTGCTGGGATGTCCCTCTCCTGAGGGCGGGACTAGCTGGTCCTCCTGTTGAGAGCACCTGGGCAAGGAGCTGAATATCAGAGGGACTGGTCCTTACGAGCCATGAGTAGAACAGTGAACACCAGAAAATCCCATTTCCAGAAACGGTATTGGAGCACAGGCAGCTGAAATAGTTTCCTGTGTGTCACAGAGGAAATGTGTGTCTCAGTGTCATACAGGGCCTCTGCAATAGGAATTATATTCCATTATATCCCTATATTCCTAGTACTAGTCTGATGACTTCTCCTTAAGACGTTTCTCCAACCCCTGCCTGGACCAGGACTGATCTCTCCTGTTTTTCTGCCTTTCTTCCCTTGCTGCTTGTTGTGCCAGTGTTCTTTGTCTTCAGCTGTGGAAAAAGAAAAAGCAGATTCTTAGCAGAATTAGATTCCTTTTCTAAAGAAAATTCTTCAGAAAGTCTTTTATGGGATACCAAGTGGGGTTCCTGCTTCATTTTAGATGCTAAGGACACCTGTCAGACTCCTGCACAAGTGGCCATAGTGTGCTTCTTTTCTTTGTGGCTTGCAGGACAGCTGAAGCAAAGCCACAACGTTGAGACAGCAAGCGCTTGATGGAGGCCAGGTTCCTACAGGGGAAGGCAGTCTCTGCTGGGGGTCCTTGCCAGCGTGCAAACATTGCTCTGCATACCCAAATTGGCTGGGCAAAAGCTGGCTGCAGGCTGCTGCTCTCAGACCTCCACTACCACAGTAGACCAACTAAGTAAAGTCTATGCTTTCTATTCCACCCCCAAGTCTGATTGTGGTGCCCCAGCTCAGGTAGGAAATGTTTACGCAGTGCTGATCTCTGTTGAAGTCATTGCTTAAATACCTGGGCAGATGTTGGATTGGGATGAGACACTCCCTGAAGCTATGTGGGTAATGGGTGAGATGTTCCTCTTGCATGGCCTTGCTTGTTACCATCTTATTATTGACAGTGCAACTGTCAATCCTTTGTTATCTTTTAAAATAAATACTTCCCTTGGATCTACACTGGAAAGGCTGTGTCTTTCCCAGTTTGAGAGGGTAGCTGACAGCCGTCCATATGTTGTCAAACTGGCCCTTTTCCTCTGTCTGCTTCCATGGTTTGAAAGGGCTGAATGTCCTCCCCTGTTGCTCTGTCACAGTGGCTGTGGCTGGCACTGGACATTTATTTACACCAGTATGAAAGGAAAGGTATTGTCCCCTGCCTATAAATAAGCATGCAAAGCAGAATGGGGAATAAGACTCTATGTTAGATGTAATTTAGTTTACTTTGACAGTTTTAACTCTTTGTGGTCATTTCTGTATTCATCTGAGTCTGCCTGAGGTTGGGTTGTACAGAGTACAGAAGGGAAAATACTGGGAAAACTGAATAGCTCAGAAGGTTCCCACTGTGCCCACCTTATCCCAGGGAAGAAATGCCCATAGTATCACTCTTTGCTCCGTTTAGTTATCCTAAACACTTTGTAAAGGTTTCAGCCACAGATTTTCTCTTTGTATGTCTCCGGTAGCATTTTGTAAGCCAGACTTGTCTTATTGGGTGGCTTTAGTTCCACCCCTTCCCTGCACATGTTTATACCTGCAGTCACCAGGGATAAAAGTATTGCCACGGACAAAAAGAAAGAAAAGAGTCATTCCTTGTGGACAGTTTCAGAGACTACTCATGGATGACTGTTGAAGTTCTGCAAAATCGTGATGTGGCAACAGCAAAGAGAGCAGTTGCTATTTTGCACTGTACTGACGTAACAGTGATCAGTAACTGGCATTTGCTGGGCTCTCGACACTGCATGATTGTGAGAGATGTTCTATTCTGGCAATGACATTCATCTGACTACACACACCCTACATATTCACAATCTGGCTCCAAAGAAGGAGCGGTTGGTTTATTTTAATATGTCAGAGTGAATATTTCATCTCTTGTCCCAGGGGAACCTGGTGCTCACACTTAAGGATGTACTCACATGGTTTCTGCTCCCTGGCAGATCACAGAGATAACATGGGAAATAGTAGGGCCAGGGTGAGATGTGGCAGTGGTTAATGTCCCTAAAGATTGTGAGAGCAAGATCTCTGCTTTACAGTGCAAGGTACATGTGCATGGTCTAGGTAATGCTGGTGCTGAATTCATCCCATGCTAGGGAATTCTTCTATGGTGAGAAAGATAAATACCTGCTGCATCATCTGCATCCAGCAGCCTAAGTGGGAATGTGGTGGGTTAGGGCTTCAGGAGTGGAGCTGGTGTAAGGGTAACTGTTGTGAGCCTGCTGTGCTTGAGGGACATGATCTGCTACAGCGTGGGACCTAGATGCTTGATGTTGCAGAGCATACTTTTGTCTATAGAGAGGCTTTAGACCTCCTGTTCCTAGGCTCACTGAGCCTCTAAGACAGCAAGGAGAGCACCTTCACCTCTGCAGACCCCATTGCTCCGTCTCTTCCTGGGTATGAGAACAGAAAGCCCCTCAGCCTGCAGGTGGATTGACCTCAGTTGTCAAGTGGGCTCTGAACAGTGGTGGGCAGAGGCAGCCCCTTCATGAGCAGCCACACACTTGAGAAGGGAAGCAGTGAAGGGCTGAGAAAGAGACCCTGTAAACGTCTCTTCCTAGGAAGCAGCTGCAGTCTTTGAGCACCCTATCCAAGTCATGGGCTCATATACGGAGTAAAGTTCTCCTCAGCGGGAATGAGGTAATCAGATGCTGATATAAAATAAAATTATTTCATGAGTATATCTCAGTTGAGAGCTGAACTAAAGGCAGAATACGGCTGGGCTGTGGACTGGAACCTAGGAACAGGGTCTGCCAGTTGTCCTGAAAGGCCAAAAGATGTATTACAGTGAGCCTCAGCTCTCTTTGAAGGCTGATGGGCACCTCCAGAGAGTCTCTGATTCAGATTCAAGTTCCCCATTGTGGTATTTGTCTCACTCCACATCTGGGTGACTGACCTGTTAAACACTTGTGTGAAGTATATACCATCAAATGGATGTAATGACTCACTGAGCAGTGATGGAGCTTGGGCTCCTCGGTCATTTGCTCACTTTTGAAAATATTTTCCTTTACTGCAAAGGGGTGACACTCAGCGATCAGGAGTAAGTATGCCAAACTGGCAAGGTATCAAGCACAGAGGGAGTGGTGTATCGTCATTTACTGTACACAGCGCATGGCACTTGATCAAAGTGATGCTGGTTTCCTTCTCTGTGCCTTAGAAGTGTGAAATCTATCTGGAGAAGGCGCCACTCACACTCCCTGTTTCTATGCCTGTTCGGCTGGGAGTCTGCAGCAGAAGGAGTCTTGTGGAAAGCAAAAAATACTGTGCAACATGGTAAGAAAGTTGTTGGAACCTGCTGGTCGCTGCACATTATGTCCTGAACCTCCATCCTGTACCATGTAACCCTACCATGGGCTGCTGGGGGTAGAGGAGCATGACTGCAGGGCTAGTGAAAAGGTTGGGAACCCTGCTGTGGGCTTTGGCAATCCCTGGCTGAACGGAAAGAATACCTAAGCCCATGTTGCCAGGTTTGAGAATCAGTTACCATTGTTAGACTTGTCTTCTGCGACTGATCATGAAAAGCTTTCCTCCTCAACCTCCCTATGTGGCCTCTCTTTTCCCATGGCACAGTTCTCTAAATCCTCCTCATGGTGACGACCCATGGGTTTTGCTGCAAAGATACAAGTGTAATTTAGATGGCATGCCATTAAGACATAAAAATGGGTAGGGAAATGAGTAAAATCTGATTCCATATGAGCAGGACACAAATGTTCTCTCTGGCAGAAACCACTTAACACAGATAGCACTTTCTCAGTCACCAGCACTTGGGAGAGGGAGGCAGTCCACTGGGAGTCACCAACACCAAATGTGTGCTCCTCTTTGATCATGTTTAGTATGGGTGACCTGCACGTCTGCGCAGGAGCCCGGCACATCTCCTGCCAGTGGACTGGTGGATGTGGCACAATCTTTCCCTGCTTCTTTTGACTGAACAGTTGGGTTGCTAGACATGACTGCAATGGTGCATCCCAGAACTGATCATTTTCCAATGCAAAGATTTCTACCCTATCACTGGAGACAAATCTATACAGGGATATTACAGTCTGGGGCTACTGGTTTGATGTTTCCTTCCACAATTAAGAGGGATAGTCTCTTTACACCCTTCCAAGTGTTACTGGTGAATTCTTCCTCAAGCATCTTATTATGACAATTTTGCCATCTGCCTGCAAATGAGAAGATATTGGCAGTTCTGCAGTGAGGTCCCAGCTCTCTGTTTTGTAATTCAGAGTTGTACTTTGCCATTTAGATTTGCACAAAAAATCAGCTTCTTGTCATGAAGGATGTGCAGTGAGAACAGGCATGCGTGAGTGTACCACAGGATCCATGGAGCATTACAGAGCACATCAATTATGCTCACAGACCAACAAATTGTTAACTGTTACTTTTTTTTTTAACTTTTTTTT
>WBMY01010279.1:179403-210506 GCA_013397315.1 Donacobius atricapilla
CACATGTGACTGACCCTTGGATAAATAGTCCTGTGACTAATCTGTGCCAGGAACATCTTGATGGACTTCCTGATCTCATGTGCCCCGTAAACTACCTGGGCTTCCTGACTGACAAGGAAGTAGAGTCCTTGTGAGAGTCAACATTCTGTGTTCTTGCACTTTCTTATTTCTTATTACATGACTTTATCACATAACATTAGAAGTCCATATTCAATATTTTTCTTTGTCTTTATTAAGGTAAAAGTCCCACTAAGTTAGTACTCACATGACCACATGGTTAAATTTGACAGGAGAGGTGTTGCTGTTGTGGGAAGGCCATCTGTCAGTTAGGGGCAGAGACAGGTAAAGTTAGGCAGCACGTCTAATTTTGAGGTGTTTTTTTTTTTCCCTTGCAGTTGCTTATAATATTGCCAGTCATTATTTTACTTAAAATTTTCCGTTTTGGAAAATTCTTGCTTCAGCATTATTAATTAATGAATGAGTTGATTGAAAAACAGTTTTTGTTAAAATGATTCATTGGTTTCTGAGAATAAGTTTTAGAAAATGACATTTCTCTGAAATGCCCTGAAATAATCTTTCCTTTTTTGTGGGATTTTTCTGAAGTCCCAAAATAGATTGAAAAGGAAAACTCTACCTGCAGCCAGCGAGGTGATTAGAGTCACTCACTGAGGGGTTTCTAACTCTGCCCACTATATATAGAGGTGATATTTGGTAGTCAGTTGCCCACCATAGGGACCCCAGGGGACACAGCAGGAACCCCTTTTGAGCGCAAATCTGGTGGATGATCCAGACGTTGGAAGTTTAATCTCATCACGTTAGCCTTAATCTCATTAATGTTTGTGAAGGAGCAGGTACAGTGGGAAAAGTACCACAGCAGGAAACGAATAATAGTATGTTCAGGGCATAGATTGGGTAGAGAACAGTTAATAAACACAGATAAAACAAGAGAGAATGATGTATTTGTGTAGATTTCATATTACAGTTTGTTCTGCCTGGACAGGAAACCTGTGGAATGAAAGTAGAGTGTCTTTTCCATGTAAAGCATCATAGTGTTGGGACCGGGGGGAGGAAAAGTAGGGCTGTACAAAAAATTCTAACTTAACGCTCTTCCTAACCTGGTGGTTTTTCACTCTGCAAACATACCTGGCTCTGAGAAGAACAAAAATAGTAAGCTGAGGGTGTGGTCTGTTTTATGGGGCTGGGGCTCCCTCACAGGTAAGAAGTCAGAGTAGGCTGTAGCATCCTTGAGCAGGAGAGCACTGGCAGTAGGGCATGGGGTTTGCTTAGGGAGATATCTGTTGAGTTTCTTTCTTCTCCCAGACCATGAAAAGTATAATACAATCAGGAAATCATAGAATGGTTTGGGTTGGAAAGGACATTTGAAGGCCATCCAGTCCAACCAACCCCACTGCAACAAGCAGGGACATCTTTAATTGGATCAGGCTGCTCAGAGCTCCATTCAATCTGACCTTGAATGTTTCCAGGGATGAGGCACCCACCACCTCTCTGGGAAACCTCTTCCAGTGTGTTACAAGAACTGCATTGGAGAGCTTTTTGGGGAAGGCAGAGGCACAGTAGGCTGTCATCTTTAATGCTGCCTGGGGGTGTGTCTGTGGCCCCTTCCCAAGCCCTGACAGTCTGGCCTCATGCAATGAATGTCACCCTTGTGCAGCGGGCCCACAGGAGACCTGTGTCCTGCTGATGTCTCAAATTAATGCAGCTGGGCTGACAGATCCCTTTCCATCTTATCCCCTCAGACATCTCCCTGAGATGAGGGTGGGAAGGGATCAGCAGGCAGTTTCACAGCACTCTTCATTAACGGAATTACTGCAGTGTTACCCTTTATGGAAAATACTACATAGAGGGCTGAGTCTTCAGGGAAAATATTAGATGAAGATACATGTGTCAGATCAGTCAGAAAACTTGGGGGTCAACAGGTTCTCAGACAACATGCCCCAGGTGCCCAAGTCCTTATGGGGAGCCACTGTATTTGGGTTCTTTCTAAATTAGAAAAAAAAAAAAAAACAAAACCTGGAAGAAGGCCAGGGGAATTAGTGCAGCAAAACGCTTACCAGGAAGCTGAAGATAAATATTCATGTCTGGATTTGTTTCCCATTGACTTTTTTAATTACATCAGGAAGAGATGATGTCTGTGAAAGAATTCCCCTTTTCTTCCCACAGGTTATGGGGTGCTTTGATGCCTGTCCTTTTCAGCAACAGGAATCCTCCTGAAGTGAGTTCCTAGAAAGTCCCTGAGGAAAAGATTTTCACATTTTCTATGGCTCAGCTGCCAGCTCCGAAGAATGGGATGGCCAAGATTTCCCTGTTGAGAAGTGGAGCTGAAGGCCTGTTCATTGTCTGTGTGACACACAGCCCTCTGCTCTAAGCTGACACAAGGGAGCCAAGGGTCCTGCTCTACCATGAGGTAGCATTCACCTTTTTATTACTCTTTTAATTACTCCTGCATTTCTTTTACAACTTGTAATAGATTCTCTTTGGCTTCTTCTGCGCAAAAATATTTCAGGTGGGAGTTAATGTCAGTATTTTGATATCCCACACATGGGTGGTTGCTTCCCTTGTCGTCTTCTCTCAGGTATGTGGCATCCCACTCCCCCTTCACTATTTTGCTTGGGAGGGAATTGACTCTCATTTGGCTTCATGATGGCAGCCTTATTTTCTGACAAGCCCAGGTTTGCACACTGACACCTATGGCTTGCTTGGGCTTTGATGGCAAGTCCGCTGTTTTTGGTCTTCTGCTGACAGTCTTCTGGGTGTAGCATGACACCAGCTGCAGAACTGCTGAGTCTATCAGGCCAAATGAGCTGGAGGAGCTCAGGGGCAGAGCTGAGCTGGAGGAGCTAGGCTGCAAGTTTGTCATAGAGAGAACTACATCCTGGACGTGGTGGCCAACAGATCTTGGACTTGGACAAGAGGAGACTTCCTCAGTACATTTAGGGCTCTCTTACATGCCATATGCAAAGAAAACCATGGGATTGGTCCTCAAACCCAGCCAGAGACAATCTGTTCATGCTGGAGCAGGTCCCTTCCTGGAAGGATGCTGTGTTACATTTACCACAACTGCTGCCTCAGTGGTGAGGAGCCTCAGCTTCTGTGCCATGCCTCCCTTCCTCTGCTGCTGGCTTCATGGAAAAACTGAAATGCCAGAACATTTTATTGCTGTTAGGCATCAAAACATATGACCACTGGCTGGTAACACCACTTCCATACCTCTCATTCTCCCTCCCTTTTTCTCTACAGTCACCTGTTGCCCTTTCTCCACACACTGTTGTTCCCACCCTACTGCAGTCTGGAGTAGGAACAGGAAAAAGGAGGTTCCCTATTTGATAAATGCCTTCATTTTCAGCTGATACTTAGCTGTTGTAAGGCAAATTGCCCAAATCAAATTGACAGAGATCTTCAGCTTTGGCAAAACGTTCCTGCTTATTTTAATTGCTTTTAATGGGAACACTGACTGCAACAATACTTTGTCATGCAATTTGTGTTTGCATGCAGGCAAATACAGGAGAGTTTCTGGTAGCCATGTTTGTTTTTGTCATGCACACTGTGAAGCAGTATAATCCTGCTGGGGCCATCAAATAGGCGCTAGCTTATTTTATTCTTTCACCTCTTACTATTTTAAAAAAACAGTAAGAGTAAAAATCTATTGATTGCCTTTGAAGGACTAGGCTGCTGAGTCCTCGGAGAGCTGGTCAATGGGTTCTTGTTGCCCTTCCTTACTTATCTTCCTTCCTAGCCAGCTGAAAACAGGACAGGGTGTTCTTACAGGAGAGGGAGCTTTCTTCTCCTCCGTTAAGGTGGTCAAAACTGCTCCCTGCCCCTCACCCCAGGAGAAGGGCATGAGTTCTGGGAGACTGTATTGGTTTGACATTATTGGTAAAAACCAATTAGTGATCCTCTTTAAAACTGACAGCCATATTTGGCCAATCAGATACATGTGTACCCCTCTGGGACATATGGCCCTAAATACAGAAGGATTTTGGGAGGCTGCCCTCTTTTGCTCCTGGCCTGGCATGAGGTAACAGTGTTTGGACAGTAGCAGGGCCCAGCTTAGGCCCCACTGCCCCCGAGGCCAGGATGGGGCAGCCAGGATGGGACTTGTCCTGGCTGCAGCCAAGCTGGGCTGCTGAACTGGTGACCCGATGACTGCCGACAGGGATGGGGCAGCCGGGACAGGGCAGCCCTCGCTGAGCTGTGCTGGGCCCCCAAGCCCGGCAGATGACACCAGGGAAGAGGAAATCATGGCTGCTAACATCCAGCTGACTCTGAGGCTGCCCCGTGCCTCTGGCTGGGCTGGGGGAAGATGTCCCCTCCCCCCCANCCTCATCACCAGTGAAGAATGAGAAATCCTTTGTTGTGGAGCTGTGCATCTTTAAAAGGTGAAACCCCACGTGTAAGTCCATAGCCCATATGTAGTCATGGGAAAGGCTACATGTTTGGGAGGCCCACAATTGCAGATTCCTGGGCAGGCTGCTTCTGTGGGAATTGGAGGCCACAAACAGACTGTGTCTCTTGTGGAAAGTTACCAGAACAAATCAAGAGAGACTTATCTCTCTCAAAGACTGAATGAAAGACTATTTTGTAAGTGGTACTGACCTAGAGTTATGAGTTCTGTCTCTTTACATTTTTTGTGGGAAAGTAAACTGTTGGTAGGGGGAGGGGAGTGCTTTTGAAAAGTTTCATGTTGTTTTTTTGTTCTCCTTTTAGCATGTGTTAAGAAATCTAACTGTTCTATCTTTAAGTTAAGCCTGTTTTGCCTTTCTTCTAATCCTGTTCCATAGTGGAAAAATATTTAGACCACTACTCTAAATTTAGCAAACAAAATTTGGCGAATGTGAAACCACTACATCTTTCAGTGTTTCTGCTCAGTTACGAACTCTAACCCTTTACAGAGACCCATAGCTATGGGGGGCAGGCTTCTTCCCCTCTTCTTCCTTCAAGACACCAAGACTCACCTCCGCCTTTCCACTACTTATGACCCCAGATGAGGTAAAAGCTCGTGGAGATGTCCAAGTGTGGCTGGAGCAAGGGCAGTGCTTGGTGATTCTCACAGCCCTTCACAGAGCAGAAATGGGACTGCTGGAGGCAATAGGCTTGAGCATGCTGGCACCATGGGTTTTTTCAGAGTCTTCCTTGTCAACAGGGATGAAGCTGCATGATGATCAGCCAGAATTCTCAGGGCTGCTCCTGTGTCAGGTTCAACACTGTGACTTGAGATGGAGAGCAAAGAAAAGGCAACTGAGTCCAATGGATGGTGACAATTCAAGCCAGGAACCTCGACTGTGTAAATATATCAATAACTGCTTTGTTTATGTTGGCCAAAGTACTTGTTTCTCTGAATTGTGGCATTCACCCAGTATTGTGCTTCTCTCAAAACAAACACCCCACTGCCTGGGCAGATATCCCATGGTACTGCCACCATGCTCTGGGCATGCTGGCAATGTCATACCGTTGCTATGTCAACAGGAGTCTAAATGGAGCTCTTTCCTTGGCTTTGGGCTGCTGTTCCTGTAAGCTTTCCTACTGGATGTGTGCTTAGTGTGAGGGTAGACCCTGTCCCAGTCTGCATGGGTTTGCTGCTTACTCAGACACTGGGGCTAAGCATCCCACCACCCACTAGCCAGTAAAAACACAGCGTAAATTCTGCCAGTGACTATGTGGTCATCCCTGTTTTTCTAGCTCACTGCCTTCTAACTGCAGTGGTCAGGAGCAGACAAGGCCTGGCCTGACAATGTATTCACTAGCCCATCTCTCTGGTCTGCAGGTTTTGGAGGGCTAAAGTGAATACCCTGCAGGTGTCTAGGAGGGAAACTTTTGTTCTGCTCAAGCTCTACTTACAGTCATAACAGCTACAGCTGTGCTCTGTCCCACCAGCCCTATCACACTGGAATCCATAAGAGAAGTCCATTCCTGGACGATTAGCTTTCTGACTCGTGTTGATTTGCCTTCCCCACCACCCCAGTGCTGGTGAGATTGGCAGTCAGAGCCTTTGGTGAGAACAGCACTTCACATGGAGAAGTAAATTTTTAAAGGCTGCAAGGGTGACAGGTCTCTTGGGAGAAGCACACACTTTGTGAACCCTGGGGACCTGAGTCTTGGAAAGGTGAAAGAAGCTTAGTGAATCTAAATATCTCTCCTAGATCGACAAGTTGTCAGATTCAGCTGGAGGCAGTAGCTAGTCATTCAGCCTGCCACTGCCTGTGGTCATGGATCAGAGAGGGCTGAACTGGCAGCAGGTTAGTGCATCTGGCCCCTGTGCAGCTGAGAGACAGTGTTTACACTACAGTAACCTTCCTGTTTGCCACCTGACCTTCCCAGTCTCATCCCCGCTCCTTTCTGCTTGACTTTTGACTGTCCTCAGTTAATCTCTTGCCATGCCCTTTCCTTTCCCCTTTCTAGCATATTTGCTATTCAGCAGGTTCACACAGCAATAAATGATTAACCAGCAGATTTGTTGTTTCAGTCCCTTATTGGAATGCAACAAAGATCTCCACTAATTTGTACATGAGGTGTAACAGAGAGGCAGGGCTTCTGCCACAGCGTCAAACAAACCTTGGCCTGTGCATTAAAGGTAAGTAATAATGACAGGAAAACTCTTTTAAAAAATCACATTTACTCAAGTAGGGAGCCAGCAACCCCTTGGCCTGGCTGGAGACAGCTTTGTGCATATACCTTCCTCAGGCACAGCAGGGATGTGCTGAATAGCTGGACGCACGTCAGGACGCCACCACTGCGGCCAGTGACCACATTTTTCATCAAGGACCCACACCTCCATGACCAGCCCACGGGAACCAGCCGTGGGGAAGGGCTTGGCTTGGCTTGCTCAAGGCTGAGCTTCGGGCTGACACAGCAGCCAGCTGAACACCACTAGTGCAGGAATATGAAGCAGGTATCACGAAAGTGAGGGAAGATCTGGCAACAGAGAGAGACGACCTTCTTTCTCCAAGGTGACCTCCCTTCCTTCAGAGGCAGCCAGAAAGCAGCTGGTGGGAAGCGGAAGGCACCAAGCTGCTGGTGTCATTGCACCCCAGCAGGCGATGAAGGGCTGGGGAGAGAGAAAACTTCCCCTTGCAGGATGCTTTCCTCCCTCTTACAAGGCAAGCTAGCAAATGATTCAATTATATATCAAAGAACAATGAATTAAATGTTTACAAGGTGCCTTTTTAAATGCCAAGAGTTATAAACCAGTGAGTGGAAGAAAGCAGGACTCAAGATTCCCCGGTGCCCAATTCAGGCAATGCTTAACTACTAGACTGTGAGGTATTGGAAAGGCTCCAGTTCCTCTTCTGGCATCTCTCCTCCCAAATCACAAGCACAATTTTTCTTTTTCATTCAAAGAAATAAATAAATACCATCCTCAATTATATTCTGTGTGTGCCTCAAATGGAGAAGAGAAGGAAAAGGAGAGATAGCAGTTTTTCCTATCATGCCTGTCTTTCCAGGCTCTTCCCGGCACTGGCACGTACACAGACCCTTTCCTGGTTACAGGCATATATATAATTAGCACAGCAGGTTACACATTGCCTCCCTATTTGCCAGCATAGTTCACCTCTGTGCAGAAAGGCACAACACCTGAGTGCCACTTACGTGGTATCGCCAGCCTCAGCTGTCCCATGTCCCTGGGTCAGACTCCTGGAGATTTGCCTTAAAGAGCACCAGCACTGAGAAGAAAGGCAATGGGGGCAGGAGGTTTTATTGACCTTTCAGTTTTCAAGCCATTAGCTTTTGCAGTGTCAAGTCTTTCTCATCAGTATTGGTGTCTGGAAACCAGCTTTCTGTAAAAGTTAAGATTGCTGAATTACAGCAGGGCTTCTGGAGCTGGAGTTGGCAGGAAACGCACCTCCTTTTTGACCAGTGAGAGGTGTACTATCAAATACTCCTCTGCTGCCTGACACATTTACCAGTGACTACAGAGGGGAGATGAAAGCAGAAGGGGATGCCCTGGGCAGCAGTGGCCAAAGCTGTGCATCTGCATGACCTTCTTGCCTGCCTCTGTGTGTGTGTGTGTGTGTGTGTGTGTGTGTGTTTAATTCCTGAACAGGGGGTGGGGGGGACCTGTCCCCTTACCCTTCTTCTCTACCTGGAACAGTGACTCAGTTCATAATACCACCAAGTGTTTCTGGTGGATGTGTGGGGTCCATGCATAAATGTGTCAGAAGATTTTTTCCAAGGAGGTTTCATAAGGCAGATGACTTTACCCAGGACAGACAGTATGAGAGATTTAAACACCTGCAAAAAAACATGTGTTACCCAAATAAGGAGGAATGATAACACAACTGAAGAGTCAAAGAAAAAAGAGAAAAGGAGATGAACATATGATCGAGGTCTTTGAATGACTTAGGAACCCTAACAGCTGCCTTTGGGACATGGACTTTCCTCCTCAAGCTTGCCTGAGCAGCACCTTGAGGATTTGCTAGCTGGGAACTATCATGGCTAAACAAACAGTGGAAGATGCAAATGTGCTCTGTGTGGGGTAGGGCATTTGGTGCCCCTCTTTACTTCTTCCTCTAACCACTGGGCATCTATCAGAGGAAGAGCTTGAGAAGGTTTTGCTACCAATACAGATGATGAAAGGAGGCTATTTCTTCCCCAGGCACCAAAACTTTTAGGTTACTGCAAGGGGTTGTACCTGCTCTGCTGGAGTAGTGCAGGACTGGCATCAACCTTGAAACTACTGAGAAATTCAGGACAGAATAGAGGCATGAACCTTGGAGACAGAGGGGACGGCACTGGAGTTTCTGGACGTGTCTGCTGTTTACACTGCTACTGTATTTGCTGACTGAATCTAATAACTCAGACTCTGCTCACTGGCCGACTTTGCTGTAATATCTTAGGAATGATACACAAAGAGCAGGGCAAAAAGGCTGCTGCAGATGCCTGGTGGGACCACAGTGCCAGCACAGCTCTGTGAAGGAATGGAAGCAGGGAACAAACATGGATGTGGGAGTGGGAACTTCCACAGATTTGATAAGTGGGCATCAGTGTGTTTTGACACTTAATATGTTTAAATCTTTAAGGACCCAGGAGTTATTTTCAAAAGCTGATCAGCTTTAGAAACCTCTCCTGCTGAAGGCTTCCTCCACAATCCGTTTCTGAAATGAATGTTTAGGGCTCTAAGTCACTTTGTTACCCTTGGGTATGGGTTCTTTTCCATGGTCACTTGCTTTCTCTAGGGGAAGGAAATACTGAAATTTCTTGAATGCCTCGCATAGAATGCCTCTGTTTCCTGATTTTCATCCCTAATGTGAGGATTTCAACAGTCCCCTCACAAGATGCAATGTTTATCCTCATTTCTGGATCTCTCAGCATTAGACATGCTTCCTAATGTGCAGATTGTGGTTGTAGGAAATAATTCTTACTTGTTCTGCTGCTATTGCAGCTCTGTTTATTCAAAAAGCAACCAAGGGCACCAGCCACACAGTGGCAGGGAGTAAAAGACTTCGAAACAATTTTATGGGCACAGCCACCACTTGTGCTGCTTGTACCACAAATGGCAGATCTTCCCTGCCTCCCCTTCCAATCCTTGGGCTAGCTGGCTTCTTTCGCATGTTCTGAAGCACCAAGCAAAAACAACTGCACACCTTTGCATGGCAGAGGTTCTCTCTATCAGGATGACTCAGCAGGATAGCCATGCACTCCTATGCAATGTCCTCAAACAGACTGCCTCTTCTTTAGACTGTGCTGAGTTTGGGGTGGGACTTGGGCCTCCCGAGCAAGGTTGGTGCCAGAGAACAGCTTATCCTTAATTACGTTTCCACGATAGGATTTGACTGCGGAAGAACAAACACCAGTGAATTCAAGGTGATAGAGCTGTTTTCCAGGCAAAATAAATCAGATAACTGGGAACCTGAAATTGAGCATAAGTTGTCCAGAGATAGAGATTTCATCATCTCAGAAATAGCCCTGGCAAAGCCCCAGGAGACAATGTAGCTAAGTTATTCTGTGGCTTTTAAGTTCTTTCATGTGGCTCCTGGATAGCTAAAGCCTAACCACAATTACAGTAATTTTATTTTAGGGAATCACACAATACTCAGACATTTTGGGTGGCCCCCTAAGAGGGATATATTGGTGGCATTTTCGGTCTTTGGCATTGTGGGATGGCAAGTTCCCTGCAGAACTATGGAGTGCAAAGCCAATACTTTTTTTAATACTTATATTCAAACCTCTGGCTTCTTTTATTCTCAGCAAACTTTCTATATTCATTATTTCTATCCTTTCATAGGTGCTAGGGCAATGCTTCAAGGCCCTAGAGGCTAGACAGCATTTGGGATGCAGAATCATTTGTTAAAAGCATATCTGGAGGCTGTTTGGGTCCCTGGTAGGAAGCGGGAAGTGTCCAGGAGTTCGTTTTTCGGAATTGCTCTCCAATGGCGCCAGTCTGCCTGTTTGCAACATTTCACCCAGTTTTGCAAATCTGACAGCCCTCTGGCCAGCGTTACATGTCCTGCCACAAAGTTTTGCGAAATATCCTCTGTCTCTTATCAAAACAACAGGGTAGAGTTCTGCTTGTGGTAAAAGTTCACAACACTGAAGCAGCCAAAGAAAAAAATTCATTTTGGGATAGATCAGCATCTAATTTCGGAATGAAGCTGCACTAGTGTGCGCTACCTGAGGATACTGTGGTGTGGTAGCAATGCCATTCCACAGACTTCTGTAGCCCACTAACTTTAAGGCTGACTTTAAGGGGTTGTGCCCCCTCAGAACACTGATGAACTGAAGGTCTGGTATCTCCTCTCTCTTTTGTCGACATCTGTGTGCTGCAGCCTTCCTAATGACTAGTCAACTCTCAGTGGCTCATCCTGAGCATTCCTGCTCCAGACCTGCCTGTGGGGTTTTTTTAACCTTCTCTCAACTTGCCAGACTAATTTCTTCAGTATGTGTTTGCCTGCATTGGCAGACATTCTCTTAAGCACTGGGACATTGGACATTCTCTTAGGACATTGACATAGATGTGAGCAAGGTAAGCCCTAAACACCCGTGTCCCACTTTCTCTTTTGCCTTGATCTTAATGTGATCTGAGTTTCACTTCCAATAGGTGTCGTGGTGAGAGGTGAAGAAAGGAGAAGACAACAGAGGTGAAGCTGGGCTGTTATTCATAGGGACAGATCACAGGTAAGTTGTGCACCATCAGACAAATTCTGCCTTTGAAACCACTGTGCTGACTCCTTTATCATCCAGCTATTCTGACCTTCCTGATTTAAACCCTCCCACCCTCATTCCACATTCTGTGATTTATGTCCTTGCTCCATTGTGTCTAGCTGTTCTCTGGGACAGGTTTGTACAGCTGATGCAGAGTTTATTGCAACTACGGCTTAATCTTCGCCCTGTGTTTGCAAATTCCTCATGAAAAATAATAATGAGCATGCTAATAAACTTCACAGCTCTTGTGAGAGTGTAGAGAGATATGTTCTTGCAGTATATAAACCTGCTCTAGCGAGGAGGGTGGTGCTTATGGAAGAAGTCATGCTCTGCATTGTCAGGTTCCTCACTGACACCTCTCATCCATTGCATGGCCTGCCTGAGGTTCCCCAGTGTTCCAAGAAGACAGAGCACCTCCTTAGAACTCCTACACCACACCCTGTCCTCCAACCTCTAAATAAATGTCAGACCATAATCAGACAAGGAAGCTTGGGAACCCTAAAGGTTTGGGGCTTACCCAACCACAGCTCATGTTTGCAGTGCACAAGTATGCCCTTGATGCCCTTGGGCAAAGGAAGGCTGAGTCCACCAGAGCAATCCCATTCCTGATAACCGGTTTCTGCTTTCCCACAGTCCTGAAGGATTTGCAGCAGAGTAGGTGATGTTTTACCCTTTGTCTAAATCTAGAGGTCCATCTTCAGCAAAGCCAAAGACTTTTAATGAGCAAGAGAAATATGGACTACTTTTTTCTTAGAAAACCCATCTGCCTTCTCACTGGCTGGAGCTGCTGATTTGCCTTGGCCATTGTAGGGAGTGCTTCAGAGAGGTTTGTGGACAGGGTACATCAGACAGAACTCTCCTGCAGATGTGTTCTCAGAGGCCCCCTGTGGTGTGTTGGGACTTTGAGATGGACCTGTGTTCTGTATTAAACTCATGAAAGGTTCACAGAGGACTTAATTAGCATTTATTCAATTTCTTCTGTTTTTTGGTTTTGTTTTTTTTTTTTTTTAATAAAGCCCCTTTCTCTTTTGTTTTATGGAAGCACAACCACAGCAGGGCGTTCAAAATCAGACAGGGCCGTGCTTGGCAGAGGCCCAATGGGGAGCAGCATGCAGTCCAGCAGGGTTGTGCCTCGGGTACATTCTGTGATTCTCCATCTCCCACTTCATCTAGTTCATGACTCACATTCACCAGGTACCAAATGACTCTTGGACCCTCCTGCCTATCTCTGCCTCTCTCTGCCATGCCAGCTGCCATGAGGTAGGTGCAGGTCTAATTCTGGCCCCGAACCCGGTGCTAAGAGGCCACACCAGGTCACCATCCCCGCAGTCTTCTTTGAACACACGAAATTTCCATTGAGCAGAACTGAAATGGTTTCCCTCCTGCAGGGCCACAGGAAGTGTCAAGCTACCATAAAACAATGCCTGAGGTAGTGCTCACAATCACACAGTACCCGGATCCTGATTTGAGTGAGATCAGCCCCTCTCACACTGGGCTTTAGATATATGAAATATTATACATATGTATAACTCTATATATGTTATATATTATTTTGTGATTATGTTATATATAAATTTTAAAGAAAATATTATAAATATTTATATTTGTTTGTATATGTATTAGATATAGATATAAATATGTAAGTATATATTAAAAAATCCTGGACATCTGTGTGAACAGCTGTTGGGAAATCTTTTGACTCCTAAATAGTATACTTCTTCTGCAGTATCTAATTATGTTCAGTTGGGAAGTGCAGAGCATTGATGCAGTGTCCAGTGTCCAGCTACATCCCATCCATCCCCTGCTCCATGGAGAAATTCTGGAGGTTCTTTCCTGTACCATTCCTGCACATTGGTCTTTGCAAGTGATTTGGTGACAAAAAGCTGTCGGTGGGAGAGGGAAGCAGCTCTGCTAGGACATTTTGCATTTGTCTAATGATGAGGTACCACTCCTCTCCTGTTGCAAGAGGAGATGAAAGCACGATCATCCTCTGAAAACTCAGTTTGTGTGAAATAGCAAACCTCAGAGCAGTCCAGCATGGACAAGGCCCCCAAATGATGATAGATGTTATTCTTTTGCCATGCAAACAATGAGAAAACAAGCAGCCAAAAGCAAAATCTCTGCTGAATCATTGATGGCCATCATTCAGGCTGAACATGGTGTCTGGATCAAGGCAAGCTGGCTCTTCAGAGCAGGTATGGGAGCTGTCTCTGTCAGCACAGCAGATGGCCCGCTAACTCCGTACCTCTGATTCCGGTGCTGAGCGCAATGCAGCTGAGTAGGATCCTGCAGGGCATCAGCAAGGGGATGGATGCAAAAGTCGTGTTTGTTCTTGAAAGCGGAGCTGAGGTCAGGGAATGCCAACAGGGAGCCTTGCAGTGACTTAATTCTGTGGATACTGGATAGAAAGCACCTCCTCCTTTTACAAATGTTCCTGAGGAACTTATATCTGGAGCAGGATGTGAGACACTGGAGCTACAGTGCTTTTGTGCAATGAGTGAGATGGAGCTGTGTGACTGCTGCTGTGATGAATTAGCACCAAGTAGCTAGCTGCTGTTCTGGGAAATCATTCAGGTGTACTGAGGTGTAAACAATCTCTTCCTGAGGAAGGATCCAGGAAAGAAACTAGGTGTCTAGTCTTGTTCTTCCCTCAGAATTTGGACTGGTCTATACAGCAATATGAAAGCCAGCTGAGAGTGGTTCAATTGAGATAAGGAGTTTGTGAGGCTTAATGGAAAGGCAACCATTAGAGGGACACAGCAACCACTCTGTTGTGGGTACTTGTCTCTCTCACACATATACGTGTATTTATATAGATTTGTTAATATACACTGCTGTAGGCAAAGCAACCCAGCCTGAATGCTCAGTCATCACCTCCTGCAGCGAAAGGGTACATGCAAGAGAAATCTGAAGGGAGTTCTGGCTGCCAAGGAAAGATGAAAGGAATTTAGGAATAGAGGTCGTGAAAACAAGTAGTACTGGAGAGCTTATCCATGCATAAATGAGATGGAGCCTGAAGTGACGGAGAGTCCCCATTGCTTCCTTAAAAACATAAGGACAAAACAAAAAGATTGGCTGAACAGGGTGTAAGGCAGGAAACGAGATCTTTTAAAACTGTTAGCAGTCAGGAAGGGAAGGAAAAATGTCTGTGTGTGCAAATCAACTTTGATTTGAAGCCCATCCTCATGTCCTGCTGCAGAAGGATAAGCTTACAACCCTCCCCCAAAAAAGAAATGGAGCATGCTTCCAGCTCTCTGGGTCCATGCCAAACTGTGAAGTTCACTTTCAAAGGCAAAGCTGACACTGAGACATTTGACAGGACTCATGCTTCTAAATCACGTGGATGCTTTTGTAAACATTACTTCTGGGTGTACTTAATATCTCCACTATTAATCAGGTTGCGGGGAGTTAAAAGCCCATTAATGGCATTAACAAATGCTATTTAACTGGGCTGAATTGCAAATGCAAGTTTAGACAGAGAACAAATACAATGTGACTTTGGAGGAGCAGAAAGCCAGCCAAAAAACCCCACATTTCATCTTAAAAAAAAAAAAAAACCACAAAACAAACATCAATTAATCAATCCGAAACAACACAGACTATGAGAAGGGAGGAGAAGCCTTGGCAGATGTGATATTGCAAGAACTTGTGAGTATGTTGGTTAAAGCCAGATGTGGGGCTCAACAAATGGAAGGTGGCAGGTAGGCTGATACATGGAGCAAATTTGATAAGATCTTGACATGCAGTGTGACCTAAGGATGGTCAGTGGATTTTGGTCTTGCTGGCACAAAGAGTACTCAAAACAGGACCAGGAAGTTGATCTTTCTGTGAAATCAGAGGTCTATCAAATGAGGGAGGTGGTAATAACCTGGATGGTCTTCAAAGCAAAGCAATAGCAAGGACTGAGGATTTGGAAAAATCATCCAAGACTTTTTGGGTTTTTGAAAAGTGCGATGGGACAGTGACTCAAACATGCTTGGTTCAGTTAGCTGTGTTCGTAGGGGCATGTTAATACCTGTTCACACTTACTGTTTCTGAGCAGTCAGGACAATGAATCTTTAATGCTGTGCTTGCTTATATGTAAAAATATTAAAAAAAAAAAAAAAGCAGGAAATTGGTTCAGGGAAAATGCAACCTTAATATTGTGGGGAAGTATTAAATAGTGAAATGCACAAGAATATCTCTCCAGAGCCTTTACCTGGGGCTTTCAAAAGCAGACAGTAGAATGTATCCTATGACATCCAGTTCTCTACTCTGTTTCAGAGCACAAATGCCTAATAAAGAAATTATTTTCTAAGTGTGCTAACTGCATAATATTTGAGCTAGATGGGCACCTATTTTTATATTGTCTGTCCTTATTACCCTTTAGCAATTACAATAGAAAACACTAGGGTTGGAAACAAGAATTGCTCAGAAATAAGATATTAAAATTGTGATAGTTCTTTGTTTTTCAGTTTAAACTTCTATATGCATCTATGCTGTATCACAGTCACAGGATTATCACTGTTTAGGACAGATCGCCACGTGTTCACTCGGTAACTGCTCAGAATTTCTTCTTACCCTCATCACTTGACCTCAAGCCTTATTTACTAAACACCACTTAAGTTCTGCCTAGAACACAAACTAATTACATTTCCTCATGGGCTTTCCTGTGACACTTTCACTCTAAATCTGAGCAGTTCAGAAACATGAACAGATTTCCCCTTACCACAGCTTTTATGAAAAGAGGAAGGAGCTAGTAGCACTTTCCTTTACCAAAGTGGAACTAAGATAAAGACATAGAATTGTGACCAGTGACTCTTGCTGTTCACTTTAGAGCTACAAAAGTTTGTGCTTTTTTTATTTTGCTGGCTGTGTGTGCTGTATATGTTTAGATGTTGGCATGTTACTTAATTTTGCAGACAATATACCCTGCACGTGACTTGTGAGAAACAAAATCGCAGATACATAACAAAACCAATTGGTTTCTGTAAATATGAAGGCTGGGCACCTACTGACAGAAAAGAACAGGAACAGGATAAATAAAAAGTTTTTCAAGGGTCAGGGAGGAGAGCAGGGAGGGAGAATGTTGTATAGACAAGAACATCTACTACTGTGGAAGGTTTGTGAATAAACAAAATGAACACTTGAGTACCATTTTAGGCAGGACATGTAGCTGTCAGAAAAAGGTGAGCTAAATAGTCTCTAGAATATCCTTGTTAGCAGGTTCTGATATCAAAGCCACCCAAAGTGAATCTCTGGCAAATATGGCCAGCTATGAATGATTTCTAGGGGCAAAACACATCCTTGTCTGAAGAGTGCAGGGCAGGGAATTTCTAAGAGTGGTCAGGATTTCTTGAATGTATAATGCCAGGAACTCTCATAATTTCATGTTGAAGACACAGCTCCTGGCAACTTTGCTGGCAATGCAGAATGCTCAGCACTTTTGCCAGTCTGGCCCCAGGTGTCCGTAGCTTGGCAAACAAAATGGGATGTAGTGGCCAACTTAGAAAATGCTTATTTAAGTGACTTGCCAGTAGCACACAAGGGCTCAGTCGTAGGAGCAGAGCTAGGCAGCATTCAATTGCATTAATGATCAGATCATCTCTTCTCCCCCTCCAATCCCCTTCCTCATTTCCTACACTCCCCTCCATCTTGGCAATAAAACATGCAGAGGTCCTGTGGGAAAAACCCAACAAAACACTGTGTGATCATGTAATTAAAGGCTGTACTATAACACACAGGCACAAAGGAGATGAATTAATGCTTTATGGAAAGCCTCCAGAATAGATTTTCCTCACTCCACTGTGCAGTCATAATGTTGCTTTAACAGAGCTCTCCATGTGCTATTGCACAGACTTGTGGGGGGAACCACATTTCAGAGCTTCCTTTCTTACTCCTTAGAGAATGAGTGGTGTGTAGATGGGCTGGCACAGGTCACCAGGGACCAGGGAGCTGGAAATTTCCAGCCCTTTGCCACCTGAGGTGATGGGAGAGCAGCAGCCCGCCAGCCATGCAGGCTGCAGGGACAGCAGCACGCTGGGCCTGGTGTTGGAGCCTGGGCTGCCATGGGACACAGATGTACAGACACAAAAGAGAAATTTATGGCTTTAACACTTCTACTATATCATCTAGGTTTGAATCATGTACCCCCATGTACTGTAGTACTCCTGACCTCTCTCTTACTGCTCTCACTCATACCACATCTCCTCTCAGCCCTGGCTGATACCGCGTGTGATTTTTTTCATTCCTACACCCCAGCTTCTTCTAGTTTATACCTCAATTTACCTCTACCTTTGAAGGCAGAGTGGGTACAGTCCTCTCACAACCAGAGGTCTCAGTAGAGTGGTGGCAGAGGCAACCCTGTTTGATTGTTTTGTCCCCATACAGGGGACCTACACCAACTGCACCTACAGAGGAGCCAGAAAAGATGAAGCACAAACCCATAAGAAATATCCGAGAAACTTTCAGAGAAAACAAGTGCTTGACTCATCTCTTCTTCAGGCAAAAATCAAATGTTGGCTTTTCTGAGGTTTATAAGGTAGCCAAATGGGTGGATTTTAATGAGGTTTCCAAGAACACATCCTTGACACCAAGGGCAGCCTCTGCTTGGGTGCCCACTCTGAGACATGGGAATCACAAACCAGTATGAATGTTTCACCATGAGGGAAACAATGCATTTTTCTTCTCCTTGTTCTCAGAAACAGCCATGCCACTTAAGCAGAAATGCAAAAACAAATGAACAAAACAAATTCAGCTTGAGGCAGACACTCAGCATGGGGAATTGCAGGCCAGATGGTTAGTGTGACAAAGTTAGAAGCAACTGAAAACAGCCTTTCAATAAGAAGTGTTAGGCAACTTCAGGATTAGGTGGTACCACTTCAGGATTAGGTGGAACCCCCTTCCTCGTTTTAAAGATGACTTTTCCAAAGTCAGCACACCAGCAAATTTGCTGAAGAAGCACAATGATGGTGCGAGAAAGGCTGTGGTGTCTGCCTTTTTCCCCTTGTGGCAGATGCCCACTCAGCTTTCTGAGCCTTCTCCTCTTTGCCCATCCCACTGCTGGCTCTAGCAGCATCAGCTTGGAGACCAGCAAAGCTCCTTACCCTGGCTCCCTGCCTCCCTTCCCCTCCTCTCTGCTGTCAGTTCACCTCAGCAGTCTTTTGGAAAAATCTGTCTTCCTAATCTACTGTAAAACAAAAGGGAGGGAACCAAAATCTGAGCTTCTGATGATTGCTGCTGTTCTGTTGACTTCTTCCAGAGCCAAGGCTGTTACACTGCTTCACATCACTGAAGGATGAGCCCTGCTT
The DNA here is from genome assembly GCA_013397315.1 of Donacobius atricapilla. NCBI lineage: Eukaryota > Metazoa > Chordata > Aves > Passeriformes > Mimidae > Donacobius > Donacobius atricapilla. The sequence goes on from WBMY01010279.1 coordinate 197,850, forward strand.
TTGTCACTGGACAGATGCCAACTTGCTTCAGCAGAGAATCTGTCTTGTTGGCTTAGGTTTCAGTGTGGCTGGACTGATTGGTGTTGGAGGACAAGCTGACCCCTGACTCCAAATGAATGCAGAAATAGCTAGACACTGCTATGTATGCCCTCCTCATCCGCTTCACCTGCTTTCTGCATCTTTCATTGCAGAAGCACGTGCACATACAGAGACCAAGCATGCATAGGAGTTTTCAGTTGTTCTGTGCACTGAGGCTTGCTCTCTTTAGTTCTTGGAGGATTCTCCTGTTCTCAGGAGATGCAGCACACGATGCTTTTACAGTATTTGCATGAGTTGTTCCTGCTTGTTCCACATCATCAGGTTATGTACTGACAAGTGGAGCATATGCTCTCAACAGCATGTCTGCTGTGACTAAATCATATCCCGGGTCATCAACTCAAGGCTCGCAGTGTGTTCTTCCAGTTCCAGAGGGAACTGTTGTCTGCTTGCATTGTTTAAAACACTTGGGAGACTTGGGCACATCAGGATAACCATGTGCAAGACCCAGCATTGTTTTCTTAAGCTGCATAGTCATTTGCTTCCTTATCTCCATTTCTCTCTGGATGCACTACAGGCATCTACTCAGTTGTGCAACATCTTGGGTGAAGTAGAGCTCCTAAGTCACCACTCGAAGCATCTGTGCAGAATCTCATTGCTCTTAATAGGATCCTAAAAATGCAGCCTAGATTGATATCAGTATGTACTACAAGTGGTTAAACTTCCTGTGTTGTCACTGCCTTGACAGTGTTTGAGAAGTCATTTCACACAGGTTGTGAAAATCTTGCCATGAACTTAAAACTCAACGTGAATGAGAGGCAGAACTTTAACTGTATCATAAGGTCAGCATCTGTAACAACTGGGACTTTTTCCCTTGTCTCTTTATTTCTTTCTTTCTTCTTTCCTTTTTTTTTTTTAATTCAGCTGAAATTCTATTTTGCTTAATTGAAACCTTTTCCCACTTGCAACTTCAGCAAGCACATGCTGAAACAATTCCTGATGTTCAGTGACAGTTCTGTTCTAGACAATTATATCATCAGTAGACACATTTTTAGAGTTTGTAGCATCTGTGCACTGAAATGTTTTGGAACCTGCCCAATAAATATATCGAAGTTGCTCAACCCTGGGCTTTCCATGCCAAAGGAGATCTGAAAAACCTTATCAGTCTATCTAATTTTCTCAAGAATTTGGCTTCCACCAAGCAAAAATTTCTGTCCAAGTGGAAATTTTCTCTTTGCATGTTCCTGTTTCAGAGGCTATTTACAGCTGAATCAACTATGCTGTCCTCCATAATTAGAAAGTAGCAAGATTGCTTGCATCTCCTTCTGTTTTGCAAATACTGCCACTCACTGTCATGCAGAATCTCCAGGCCTTACACTGCAAGGCTGGAAGGATGTTTTGGACTGACCAGATCTATGTTTCCGTGATATCTTCATCTTCACTTGGATTCCAGAAGTGCTTTGCCATGACTAGAGGTTTCATTCTCCCAGATGCTGTCCAAAAGTGTAATGAGAGATCTTGACTCTGGTTACATTACAGATCACAAAGAGAAATTAACTATTCCTGTTTCTGTTTCTGTGGAAAGTGCAAGTGTTGGGTCAGTGTCCTGAGTTGTCCTGTAACCATTTTTGGGCCCTGTTTCATTGAGCTTATTTTACCAGAAAACCATTATTTCCTTCTTTGAGTCAATCAGAATCAGCTTTTCATGGTTTGGGGATGTCACAAAGGTCATCCACTCTGTTTTATTTTCCTTTCTTTCTTCCTTTGTTTCACACTCTCTCTCTTTCTCTCTCTTATTCCACCACCCTCCCCCCCTTCTCTCATCAGAAGGCAAAGCATGACTGTGGACATCTCACCCACCCCACCAGTGGACCCTCTGTTTTCTACTTCCAGCTCAGTGCACAGCTTGTAATCATTACAAAACGATGGGGTATCTTCTGGGTGATTGTTAAAGGGAACTACATTGTGGCAGCCTGTAAAGGCATGTGGATGCTCTGATATTTGATATTATTTTTTTTTCTGTTTGCTATAGCTCTTCTGTTTGCAGGGCATTTCTTTCTTCACTACTGCTGGTACCTATAGCCTACTGAGTTCCCAGTCTGAGATTATCTCTTGTAGTTCTTGAAACTCCTGTTGGAAGCCGACAGACGTTGAAGATTGACAGTACTGTCACTACAAACAACATTTGAGCCAAAACTTTGTCCTCTGTAATCTCCATATCGCAAACTGAACTCCTTGTTCATTTTTTCTTCTTTTGTTTCACTAGCTTATGAGATGAGATTCCCAACTGATGTAAATAAGTATATATTCACCAAAGTCAAGGGCTGTGTATTGATTTATACCATCCAAAAGCCTAATACGAGGCCTTCGGGGAAGAAATCTGTCACATACTGAACTCAAAACACTGGGTTTTTAAGTGTGTGAAATTCCTCTTTGCTTCTTTTCATGTGTTTTATTTTCCTTCATTCCTCTCCTCTCCTCTCCTCTNCAATGGCTGAAAAAGTGATGCTGTGCCTCATTTTCCCCATTCAACTGTGCAGTTTGCTGGTTTAATCACCAACCTTCCTGTCACTCTAAGTTTCAGAGCCACTGTTGGATCTTCCTGGCATGGTTATGCCAGTCTAGTGATAGCTATTTAACTTTTATGGTTTCTTGCTCCATACCATTGAGCAGGCTGATCAAACCCTGAAAACCAACTTTTCATTCTGTGACATTGTGCACAAAAACTTAATTTACAATGAAAAACTGATTTGGGGGTGACCCATGTGTGAAGAAAAACTACCAAAATACTACCCAGCATGGAGATGATCTGTCATCCTAAGGTTGAGTCTCTCGTAGCACCTCCTGCATGCAGCTAGGTGAGGAGGAGGAAGGATACCCTGGTGTTAAAGGGAACACAGAGATGTTCATATTGCCTCCTACCACTACCTATTTACCATTCTCTGAATCAACATCCCCCTTCCTTGGCTCCAAAATTAATCCACAACTTTAAACTCAACTGTGTTTAAAGAAACAAGGGGGGAGAATAAGTGTCTGGGCCATTCTTCAGAAGCCCTGTGTAAACACTGGGTGACCCATTCCTTGTTCTTTTCCTAACCTAGCTGAACTCTGGAAGCAACCAATAAACAGCAAAGGTTAATTAAAACCATTTCTAAGTTTAACACCCCTGCTCCCCACCCTGTCCTAACCAGACTTCGGGGTCTGTGTGTTTTGGGCAAATATAACCTGGTTTGAATTTCAAAACATTATTTTAAGCCTCCTTTAGAGACAAAGAAAACTGATTCCTATATGCCAAATGAGTCATTCAAAACAGGGAACCTAATTAGGGTTGCAGCAGCAGCAGCTAATTTCGCCACCAAAAAGAAATTTTGTGTTCTAGAGAATGAAGTGCTAGTTCCGGGCAGCAGCACCAGACACTCAGTGTAATTATAATTTATATGGCCCTCACTGCTGTAGTAGTTAAGTGTTTGACAAGAACCAAGGGATTTACACTGAGGTAGGGAAAAGTTTTCTTCTCTTTTACAGCCAGGGAAGCAGAGATAAAATGACCTGCCCCATGCTATTCAGTGGATTTGGCCAAGCTGAACTCAGGTCTCCCTAAGTGTCTCTTTAATGCTTTCAGCAGGAGTTTCAGACCCTTCATTTGCTCTTGCGTCTGCCCTGCCTGTGGCCCCAAGAAACTGTGATCCTGTTTTTAAGTAGGGAATTGAAGGGAAGGAGCAGCCCTCCCCTCTGCAGCAGGGCCATGTGTCTCAAGTTCAAACAACAGATTATTTGAGTAACAAAATTCCCAACAATACATAGACAAATATTTCCCAGATTTCAGAAGGCGAAGGGCTCAGCTTCCAATTCTCCAAGTACACCAGGCTGATTTAGCTGTATCACACCCCTTTTCTGGAGAACCCACACCTGACCCTTACCTGTCACCATTTGGATGCATCACCAGGATGCCAAGTGCCCAAGCAGGGTTAGATTTGAGTACACTTGACTTACAGAACTACACCATGGGCTGCCCTGTCTCCTTTTTTGGCTCTCCAAGAATTGTGCTATTCAAAGTTTCTCTACAGGCCCAAGGGAACATTATTTCTTGCAAAAACAACAACAACAAAAAAAAGGAGCAGCATGTAGCTGGATTATTGCGAGTGACTTCGAAATATTTCTTTGCTTTAATAAAATCTCTTCTTTAGGAAAGAAAAATCCAGGCTGCAAACCTACAAAAGAAAGTACCTTTTTCTGAAACTGAGACACATGGTGTCTATGCTGAGGCGGCAGTACTGGCCAGAATTCCTTTGAGGCTGGCAAAAGCTGTAGAGATTGCCCCTGCCCCTGAACTACATTTTGAGTCAAGTGGAAAATGGGGAAAGATCCACAGCTTAGCAGTGGGGCTAAAGCACCACCAAATCCAGCCCCTGGGCTGCTGTGGGAGGGCTGGGAGCCTTGCAGCAGGTCTGGGAGCTCATGTCCAGCAGCTCAGGTCTAGCTGGGAAATGTGTGACACATGACCTTGACACTGAGGCTCCCATCTGCCAAAGAGCTCAGTGTTGCCTGGGACTTTTGTCTGGGCCCCAGATCCTTCTCCTGTCTTGAGGGCTCTGTTCAGTCCTGGAGGCCAGCCTAGAGCAGCTATGTATGGTTTCACTTTTGCTGTCAGAGGATATCTGTGTTGCAGGAAGCTCTTACAACAACTCTGTAAACATGAATGAAGATGTTTCCCTGATAATGTCAAGTTAAAAATCCCATCTTTTTCTCTTCTTTAATGAGCAATTATTGCCCTTCTATGTCTCTAACCTGAAACATGTTTTTACTATTAGGCAACAGTACTGTAATCCCATTCTTATAATTGATTTATGGAAGCAGGACCTGGAGCTGTGCAGGGTCAAGGCCCTGTTACATTAGACACTGTATGGGTTCTTAATGACCGAGAGAGTCTGTACCTCCAAGAAGATGGACAAAAGGTGGGAGGGAAAATGAAGGCATGGTGGTCATACCTGGAAGGGAGCCAGTGTCTCCTGAATCCTGGAGTAGCAGCCTAGATGCTGACATTGTTGCCCCTAGAAATATTCCAGAATTTCCGTCAGCTTTGCTGTGGCTCTAGCTCTGGCACCAGAAGAGCCCAGTATTCTGCAGTTGTTTCACCTCATGGGTCAAGAAGCAGTTACAGGATGCACAAACACAGTAGTGGATTAAAGTGACACATATGAACTTGATTATGTTTTCCTAGAGGGAAAGAACCATGTCTTCCACTGTGCTTCAGGCATCATTCAGGGGGTACTTTTTTCCAGTTCCTCAGGTTGGAAGTGCCTGTGTGAATATAACCACAGTGACGCACAGAACCAAACGATGGCTGGGTCCAGCAATTAAACAGAAAAATCTGCTTAAAAAAATAAACAAGCATTATTAAAGACCTCAGGACAGCTGCTGATGAGGTCTGGGTGGAGCTCCAAAGATTAGGACTGTCTGCTTCGTACATCTCTCACATGGACAGGAAACTGGAGCAGATGACAGAGCACAGAGCACATTTAATGGGATCTTTCTCCTCTCCAAAAGGAGCAACACAAAGCAAATGGACCATCCAGCACTGGCTGCAGCTTATCTGCTGTCTGTGTGTGCAACAATGTGTGGGCCTTGTAAGGACTCCCACTTGAGGGGTGGGTTCTGCAAAGCATTTCAGTGGACAAGAGCAGCCATGCTGAGCATCCAATGAGAGCAGCACCCAGCTGCCTCCTGCTACACGGGAACTGTCAGGACAATGTTGGCCTGCAAGTAATTCTTGATAAGCTGTGGGGACTGCGGTGCAAGGAAGGAGATATGGCTAATTGCTCGCCCCCAGACAAGAGCTGGAGTTTGCTGTCTTTCCCCTTCCAAGAGCAAGCCTAACCCCCCACCCAATCCCTTTGGAAAATCTTCTCTGTGCTGTCTGTAACACACAGATCTGCAGCAGAATAAAGATGACCTATGCCAGTCTTCTCATCTCTGACCAACCTCCTTTGCATATCTGTTTCTAGATGGCAGATGGAGGAAGAAAGAGCAAGTACTCTTTACTCTATGATGTGCACATGTGTTTTCTGCTCTCTTACTTGTTATAAACTCTTCCACTTCACTGCTTTACCAGGTCCTTAATAATTCCAATAAATGTCAGGTCCAATCTCACTTAATGAAATATACACCTATTAAATGAATTAAGTGGGAAAACGGCCCGTTCTGACTGCCTGCCTTGGATCCTAGCTGCAATTCATGGTTTTTTTCCATGCAAACAGATTATTTTTACCAGCTCCCTAGGAAATTTCCAATAAAACAAACAAACTTTAAAAATCCTATGAGATCCCCAGCCCACTTTGAAGAGAAACCCTGAGATGTTATTCAGTCCTTGGAGCCATTTGTTTCACATGTGATCCCAAACACTAACTAAAGGCAACATAATATGATAGGTATTTACAACATATCCATTATCTTATCGGAGCTTCAGGTACAGCTGTAAATAGCCTGTTCCAGCTGGGCAGTCTGCTGAGTTAAATGGGTTCTACTTTAAAAGCGGGAACTGGGAAACATGTCCTGTTTAATCTGAGATTCACTTGCACCCGAGGGATGGAAACTCAAACAGCAGACCTCAGCTGCAGAGGAGGCCCATACTCAATGAAATGCCTCTCCCTCTATCTGATGCAAAAGGCTGGGCTCGCAGTCACCATGCCACTCATCTGGGCGCTTTGTTGACAGAATCCTGTTAGCAGCTCACCAAGCACAGAGAATTGCTTCTCTCTGGATGGAAGGCAATTTTGCACAGTCAGCCAAAGACAAAAGGGAATGTAAGGCTGAGGGTGGAAAGAAAAGAGACCACATTGGAAGTTGTGAGAGGAAAGGGAGGGGGCAGAGAGCTGGTGGCTGAAGAAAAGGGGAAAATATGAGAAACAAGACCAGAGAAAGTGCAATTGTCAGGGAAAATCTTTTCCGCTGCTTCCCTGGCTGCAACCAGTCTGAACAGGACGTTGTGTTTACTCCTTGCATGCTACCACACATGCTGTACCAGGTGAGAATGGCTGGTCTTCCACTACAGGACCCCTGGCAGCAGCTTGATCAGTGCCAGAAGGAAACAAATCTGTTAAATCCCCATTCAGTCCATAGGTTTTTAAAACCCTTTTTAAGAGCCTGGTGAAGAGTCAGAACTGGGTTGCATTGAGTCTGAGCTTATGTGCAAGGAAACAGTATTTCAAAGAAACAGAGGTGAGCAAGTTTTATCTCTGAGGCACGAGAAATCAGCAGCCAATTCCATTATGACAGAGATTACTCTCTGGCCCTTCAGAAACATCCCAGAGGCAACTGTACAAGAGACCTACTGTCAGGAGTTGCTATTGACCATTTTTATCGGCTTGCTGGCTAAAACTGAACCTTGCTCATTAATGGTTGGTTGGCAGCTGATCTGACAGTGAGTGCCTTATGGTTACTGACCACAAGAGGAGGTTACTGCTAGAAGTGGACTTAATTTAACAATTTGCTCCAGAGATTTGGGAATTTAGTGAAACCAGCATTTGGAAGTGTTAACAAGCAGTGAGCCAGTGGTAGTGAATCTACTTAAAGATGCATACCAGTGCACAAAAAACAGTGCCAGAGTAAACAGAGAGCAGAGAACAGATTGGTTTGCAATAAACATGGAAGCAATTGCAACAGAAAACAATGAGTCTGACAAAGGAGATTTAGTTAAAAACCTTCAATAAAAGCATCCCTTTTAATAAAAGTATGCTGCTTTTGGCAAACAACAAAGACATCCAAAACTAAACTGTGTTATTGCACATATGGCTGAGGGGACAAAGACTTCAAATTGGTCAGTCTGATGATGAGACAAGACCTGTAGCTCTCCAGGTACCCGGCCTGGCAGGAGAAGAGGCTACTTTGTGATTTTGGAGTGGAACAGATGCACTCGAATTCTGAAATACTATCAGTACCAGGGAAGACTTTTTACTTTTATAATTAGGACAAAATGGTAATGAACTCAAACGTGATCACACAGGACACAAAAGGTCTATGTTGCCAAGCTTCATTGGATGTTTACAAATGCTAATCAGGACACAGAGAGTGGAGAAAGCCCAAGTCACATGAGTATCTGTAACTTCACAATTAACTGATGCAGCATCTCCTTTTAAAGAGCTGGTGGGTGGCCTTTAATGCTCTGAGATGGATAAGAAACAACATACTCATTGATGAGAATATCCAAGTGACTGACAAACTGTGTATAAAAATTGTCCACTAAGGACAAAGAGAGATAGTAAAGCTTACTTTAATTTTGAGTATTTGCTGAGTGCTGGCAGCTTGGCAAAGAAAAACCTACAAAAAATAAACCAAGCAGTTTGAGATGCTGAGGGTAGTGCCAGAATTTCATGATGGGTTGAAAATGGCCCATAGCTGGATGTGGTGGTCCAATGCCTAGGAAGTAGCTGAGGAAAGGGAATGACAGAGACCTCCATGAGAAACAGGCAGAACTACTCATCAGAAGGAGTAAGCCTCTCAAAAAGTAAGATTATTGTGCAAAGGGAGGAAGCAAATATTATTTTCTAAGGGGAAGCAGGTCACCTCTGAAATGCAGGCATATGGGAGGAAGGTATCTTAGGAGCTCAGGTACCATGGGAGGTGACTTCTTGCCATTCATTTTGCTTCTTATATAAGATAAAATGACATCACTGCAGGGACAAACAGCTTTTGTACTGTGTGGTAATGTCATTTATGCAGCCAGTTCCAGCTGCCCACAGCAGACACTTGGGATTTGAACTCACAGCTGCTGGTGAAAGGTCTGGATTGAGAACACCAGTTTTCCACAATGGTCCTTAGTAAGAGTACAAAGCTGGATCCCTCCCATGAGATATAAACTGAGTGAGGGGTTTCCCTCAGCAAAGGTGGCTCATGCCTCTCAGGTCAGTTGCAGAGCAGGGTGGGTGGTCAAATGGGAAAAACAGGAGGGCGAGCTGTCATGTTTCACCTCCCTCATCCCCTTCCTGGGGCTGACAGGGTCATTGGCTGTCCTCAGTCCTGTGCTGTGGGTCTAACCTTAAGCTTAGGCCTTGCAAAAGGGTTTCAGGGGGCTTCTTGAAGTCTGTGGGGCTTAAAAAAGACAGTGTGGCACATGGGGTTGAACAGATATGAATATACATCTGTCAGGACTGTGTCTGGGTGAGGGTATTTTGGGGTGATGGTATGGCCTTGATCTAGAGTTGTGTCTGGAGTGGAAGGACCTCTCACTCCTCTCTGAGAGACGGAAGAAGGTTTGTGAATGCAGGGTATAGCAGGGAGAGGCACTAAGGTAATTTGCAAAGGGTGGCCAAAGCATGAAAAGGGAGCTGTGTGGTGGAGCCAGGATGACGTATGCCTAAGCAGTGAACATCAGCATGTAACACAGTCAGGTCCTTCATGGGGTAACACAGGGAGCTCTTTTAAACACACACATACATGCACACACAGGAAGAACAATTTATGGTTGTGTCAGACTCACGTCTGGGCTTCTCATTAAAATTAATGAGGTAACGTCTCTGAGGCATTCGAAACGGATGCTGCCCAGAGAGTATGGGAAAGACCTCTATTACTTTGAAATAGCTACTTGGCAAAATCAATTGCAAATTTTATTTTCCACAACCGTGCATCAAACTCATGCCAGGAGTATCAAAGACTACTGTCTAAACTTATATGCAACTGACCTTTCTTCAGACACTTTCATTACCACGACCAAGGTTAAATGGCCAGAACTGAGTGATGATGTAACAGCACAATGGTGTTCAGTGGTTCATCCCGATGACTACCTGCACCCTGGAACTGAACCTACAAGTCCTCAGTCTCCCTATTGCGTGCAAATAGCTGTGAAACACATAGTCAAAATTGGTGTCCTGCTTCATTCCCTCCTTTCCCTTCTTTCCTTTAGCAAGTAGCTTCTCTATGAAGAAAAGAACAGCTTGTTTTATGCAGCAAATCTGCAGTGCAGACCTTTACTGCTTGACTGAAACTAATAATTCTCCTATGGCAGCCAAAATGGATGATCAATATAAATCCATGTGACAAAATATTTTTACCATTTTTTCTCTGAAAGATTCTCTTTTTTTGTTGCAGTGCCTTATGTTAAAGTTGCAGAGCTGATCACTCAGTGAGGAGATGCCAAGCATAAGGAATGTCTCTGCCTTGTGCTCAGGAGACATTCCGCTGCTCTCTGGTAACGTGAGCACATACAGTATTTTTGGTATGACCTCTGCCTCCTTTAGCACACAGGGCTGCCTGATCTGGGAAGGCATTGGGCTCTGGAGAATTGGAGAAGCTGCTCTGGGTCAACTGCCAGTAATGTCACTGGTGTGGCTGTCATGGCAGGAGCAGCGAGTGCCTGGTAGACAAGACAGAGAGATGTTTTGCTGGAGAAACAGATGCTCTTTTCCTTGTCTGGGCAACAGCAGAGCCCACTCAAACTTCTCTGTCTGTCATTCACTGTGTGTTGTGTTTTTCGCTGTAGACAGTATTTGTGGCAGTACTGAGCACGCATACCTGGAGGGGAAATCAGTGGGAGCTACACACTGAATATCTAAAATGCTGTAATCTTGCCCACAGCTTTGGGAAATTAAGCCCTGAGTGCCTTCATTTTGGCATCCACAATTAGCAAGAAGCTTCTGGCAACTTTGATCTCTCTCTTCTCATGGAGCAGCATCATCTCCTCTCCCATGCATGCTATGAAGAAACATGCATCAATTTTTGGAAGCTCTCTGACTTGAGGGTAAGACCACAAGGCAATTCAGTAATGATGTTTACAGGGTGGCTTGTGGAAAACAGACCTGCAGGCCATGCACCAGCTTGGGAGTACAAATATCTGGTCTAAATAAACACCCACGCAGTTATAGCAGCAAAAGCCCTATGGAAAGAGAGTTTGTGTCCATGAGATTAAGTGCTGTACAATGCCATATGCTCAGGGTTGCAACAGGAAGTGTGTAGACCCCAACTTTTGAGGGTCAGGCTTTGCTGGATGTGTGCTTGTTCACGGCAGTTGTTTGTAAGCCAGACTCTAAGTGGGCAAAGGGTAGACTTCCATGCTGGAAAGACATTGCCTTTTCCACCAGCTGAACATCTTCACCATGTCTTCTCCCTGTCTGAGATGCTACATGATTTATTGAATCATAGAATAAGTGGCTTTGTAATGGAAGTCCTTAATCAAGATATCCTCTTCTGTATTCAATAGTCTTAACTCTTCTTGTGCCTGCAGATTGACTTGTTGACTACTTGCTGGTTTGTTTCTTCTGTCTCAGTCTCCATTTTACTGCATGAAAAAATAGATTTGAAGCTTATGCTTTTCTAATCCATGTCTTTCAGGAAATGGAAGATGCTAGTCTCTCACTTCCTGCATATTTCAAAGATAGCCCAGGGCCTCTTTGACATGATATATCAGTAATTTCATTTAAACTGGAGAATTAACTTGAAATATTTATCATCAGTATATATGAGTTTCATTTTGTATTAAACAGTTGGTAAAATTAAAATGGATCTGCTTTCTGCAAGCGTCCTGAATAGCCCTGGGATGCATCAGATGCAGCTTCACCAGCTGGGCAAGGGAGGGGATTATCCTGCTCTGTTCTGGGCTGGGGCAGCCTCACCTTGAGTCCTGTGTGCAGTTTTTGGTACCATAATAGAAGATACCAAACTATTAGAGAGCATTCAAAGGAAGGCAAAGAAGATGATGAAGGGCCTTGAGGGGAAGCCATATGAGGAACAGCCAAGGTCACTTGGTCTGTTCAGCCTGGAGGAGAGTGAGGGGAGACCTTATTGTAGTTACACCTTCCTTGTGAGGGGAAGAGGAGAGGCAGACACTGATCTCTTCTCTCTGGTGACAGTGACAGGACCTGAGAGAATGGCCTGAGGTTGTGTCAGGGGAGGGTTAGGTTGGATATCAGGAAAAGGTTCTTCACTCAGAGGGTGGTCGGGCACTGGAAGAAGTTACCCAAGGAGCATAGCATGAAGACTGACACAATTCAAGGAGCTTTTGGACAATGCTTTCAAGCACATGGTGTGACTCTTGGGGGTGGTCCTGTGCAGGGCCAGGAGCTGGATTCGATGATCCTTGTGGGCCCCTTTCAACTCAGCATATTCTGTGATTCTGTGATTTTCCATTCCTGTTGAGAGTGTAACATCTATTTATTGAACATTAAAAAAGAGGCAAGAGAGAAATCTCTGCTACCCCCTGTAGTCTGAGTGTCACTGAACCTTATTCTGCTTCTCCAAGCTTACAAAGAGATTAATAGTATCAGACACACGGAAGCCTACAGTCATCTGATTAATAACCCATAATAATGCAATAATGCTTGAAAAACACAAGCACTTCCTGATTTCCTAACCCAAGTCAGTACAAATAAAATTGCTAGATAACAGGAAATGATGAAGAGATGGAAGTAGTGCATCTTCTCAGCCCAAATCAGCTGGTTCTTATCCTGGCTCTGGTGTTCCCCCTTCCCTCTGGGAAACCATCATCCTCTACTGGCTGGTGTTTTCCTCAGTCGCTTCTTCAGGTGTCCTTCATCCTCCTCATCCAAAGATCTGTCTATCAACCAATCTTGATGCATATGTCTGTAAACCCTGTGTTGTGTGAGAACAGCTTTCTTCCCTTCCCTTCCCTTC
>WBMY01010281.1:13131-24725 GCA_013397315.1 Donacobius atricapilla
TCCCTGTGCCTGGTTTGGTCTCTCTGAACCTGGATAATTCCCTAAAGGGATCCCTCCCCCTCTTCCTCAGAAAACATCCAGCCCCATTTTATATCCCCATGGGAGCAGGAGTGTTCCAAAGGAAGAAAGCCTCGATAAAAATCAAATATTTGATGTCGAAGTAAACAAACGCAATTGTTCCTTCAGATCTGGAGTTTTCAGTACAAACAGGAGGAATCCTGGCAATGCCCCGGGGCAGGCGTGCAGCCCTGGGAGCCAGTGCCAGGTTTCCCAGACCACTTTGGATGTCTGGATGGGGAATTTGCTGTTGTGTGGGGCAAAATAATCACTAATTGCTCCTCACAAGTCCCTGACAGGAGGGTGGAGCCAGGTGGGCTCGGGCTCTGCTCCCAGGGAACAGCAGGACAAGAGGAAACAGCTTCGAGTTGCACTAGGGAAGGTTTCGATTGGAAATCAGGGAAAATTAATTCCTGGAAAGAGTGGCCAGGCATTGGCACAGCTGCCCAGAGCAGTGGTGGAGTCCCCATCCCTGGAGGTGCCCAAAACACGCATGGACACGTGGGGACAGGGGTCAGAGGTGGACGTGCTCAGACTCGGTGACCTGGGAGGTCTTTTCCAACCTCAGCGATTCCGTGGTTCCCGTTTTCGCCGGTTCCCGTGTCCTGCGTGCCCAGGCACTGCTGCCCCCCTCAGCCCCCTGCCCGGGGCAGGGAGGGACACTTGGGGTGGGTCACTCGGGGCGTTGGTCACCCCTGGGGCTGTTTTGGACCGGGGGATCCCCTCGAGGAGCTGCTGAGCGAGGCCTTCCCATGAAATGAGCCCGTACATCCCAGCCTGTCAGACACCTCCTCTGACAGAGAATTCCAGCCCCGGTCCCAGCTCCCGAGCTGCAGCAGTTGCCGAGTGGTGCCTCTGCTCTCCCCCTGCTCCCCCCGGGCTGTTCCGTGCTGGCTCCGCGAGCTGAGTGTGTTCTTTCCCTGTTTACTTGGATTCTGCCGTGTGTGAAACTGAGTCCTTGGCTCCAAATGGAGCTGAGAGACGCTTGTGCTGCTTGTTTTTTCCAGCAGGCGTTGGAGTTGGAGCCGTGGGCTGGGAATTAGGGAGCTGTGGAGCTCCCGGTGGGTGAGGAACATCCTGACTGAGCAGAGCTTTGGGTGCTCAGTGACGTTGGGGGGTCTGGTGGGGTCTTTTTGAGGGGCTTTGGGCTGTTCCTGCCACCTCCTTTCTCCTGCAGGTGCTGTGTGGACCATCCCTGTTCCCTTTCCCTCCCAGGGAATTCCTCCATGAGGTGGGAGGATTCAGTCAGTGCCTGACCCTCCTCCCCTGTCCTTTCTCCACAGCTGGTCAGCGAGAAGGTCGGAGGGGCCGAGGGGACCAAGTTAGACGATGACTTCAGGGAGATGGAAAAGGTGAGTGGGGAACCAGAGGAATGCCCAGACTCACCCCGTGGCTCCTGCGGGGTTGGCGGAATCCCTGAGCTGATCCTCACTGCGCTCTCATTCCTGCAGAAAGTGGACCTGACCAGCAAGGCCGTCACAGAAGTACTGACCAGAACCATAGAGTACCTCCAGCCCAACCCAGGTGAGGGCCTGCACCTCCCCGTCCCCTCCCAGGGAAACAGGGAGATCACGGAGATCCCTTTTGCACCAGGTTTGGATCAGGTAGAGATCTGGCTGCTGAGCAGGGACAGGACAGATGCAGCCTTTGCCTCAGACCCGGAGAGGCCCTAGGGGGACCCGTTTTTCTCGGAATGTCCAGGAAACGTGATGTTTCTGGGCTGGGAAGGGGCGGCTGGCTCTGTCAGCCCTGCATCCTTCCAGCCAGCTGCTCCAGGGAGCACTCCAGGGACCCTGGGAGGGCTGGGGAAACTCCTCTGGCCTTCCTTGGCCGAGCCGTGGGGAACTATTTTTGCTCGGTGTCTTGGAAAAGAACCTTTTTTCTCGTAGCGAGGGATATTTCTGGGGATGGAAACAACGGAGCCTCTTGGCTCTGGGTGCAGCAGGGGAGGGGAAATAAACCCAGCTGGCAGCAGCTGAGGGATGCGGGGAATGCAGGGGTGGCAGAGGCTGAGGCGTTTGTGCGGCAGCTTCCAGAGCCAAGCTGACCATGCTCAACACGATGTCCAAGATCCGTGGGCAGGTGAAGAACCCCGGCTACCCCCAGTCCGAGGGGCTGCTGGGGGAGTGCATGATCCGCTACGGGAAGGAGCTGGGAGAGGATTCCAACTTCGGTGAGTGTCCCCTGGGGCTGGGGGGACTGGGGGAGGCTCCTGGGTCACTCCCGAGGTGTCGCTCTGAATTCGGGAGGGGCTTGGCCAAACCTTGTGGCACCGAGTAGTGCTGGGGGAGCTTAAAAGGGGTTCAGGAACTTCCAGAGCAGATTCCGAGAGAGAGAGAAGGTTTAGGGCTGGATTGGAAAAAATTCCTGCCTGTGAGGGGGTTGAGGCCCTGGCACAGGTGCCCAGAGAAGCTGTGGGTGCCCCCGGGCCCCTGGAAGTGTCCAAAGCCAGGCTGGAGCTGGCTGGGATAATGAAAGGTGGGACTGGATGGGCTTTAAGGTCCTTCCATCCCAAACCATTCCGTTATTCTGAGATCCCGGGTATCCTGGATCTCAATCCACTCTCTTACTAAACGCTGAGATAAATTAGCATGTCAAATAAAAACCTCCCTCTAAACTGAACAGCAAAGCAGGAACAGGACGGAGCAAGACTGGGAGTTTCACACAGCTCTTACAGATCCCTTCCAACCCAAACCTTGCTGTGCTTCCACGGGGAGGCTGAAGCCAAGAAATCTTCTGGCGTGGCTGTTCCTTGTAGCCACGTGTGCCTGGCAGGGAGGAGGGGGTGAAGCCTGGTGGTGACATCAGTTTTAATCCCCTGGAACCTCGGCCAGCGCACGTGATGGTCCCAGGGCAGCACAGCTGGCTCTGCCAGGCCAGGGAGGAGCTGCCTTGCCTCAGGAAAATTAAAAACCTCTGCCTGCTTTGGGGACTGACAGAGGATTTTGGAGATAGATCCTCCCTGGCCAGCTCAGAGCTCTGCATCAGTCCTGGCTCAGGGAGTGGGGAGAGCAAGGGAAGGAAGCTTTTAGGAGCACACACCGAACTCCATTTCCTTAATGGCCTCCTTAAAGCAGCATTGAGGACTCCATCCGTCCCTTCCAGGTTATTCAGAGTTATTACAATTGAAATAACACTTCTGGTCTATTGATTTTTCCAGCTGGACAGTGGAGAGATGTTTTCCCTTGACCCTCTCTCTCACTCGTGTTTTCCTGTGTTCATGCACTGCTGAAACTGTTATTTTGCCAAAGCGGCACAGGAATAATTTCATCTCTAAATGTCTCCTCTGCACTAAAAAGCCAGCCCTGAATACGCTTTGCTGCAAGTCTGCCTGGCTGAAGTGTCAGAGTGGCCAAAGCCTTAGGAAAGGATGGAACTGAACAGGTTCCAGTGAGTGACCCTGAGCTCTGGGACTGTCCAAGGCCAGCTTGGGGCAACCTGGGACAGTGGAAGGTGGGACTGGATGGGCTTCAGGTCCTTCCAACCCAAACCATTCCAGGATTCTGGGACACACAGTGACTTCCTGCAGCCCCTGGGCCCAGGGCTGTGTTGAATTCCTTCTCCCTGTCCCCTTCCCCGCCGCTCTCCCCGCA
Source organism: Donacobius atricapilla (assembly GCA_013397315.1). NCBI lineage: Eukaryota > Metazoa > Chordata > Aves > Passeriformes > Mimidae > Donacobius > Donacobius atricapilla. The sequence goes on from WBMY01010281.1 coordinate 16,782, forward strand.
GGGGACGCGCTCCTCGACGCCGGCGAGTCCATGAAACGCCTGGCCGAGGTGAAGGACTCGCTGGACATTGAAGTCAAACAGAACTTCATTGATCCCCTGCAGAACCTGTGTGACAAAGACCTGAAAGAGATCCAGGTAAACACCCCCGTGGTTTTCCCTCATCTCCCTGCCCTCTGGGCTCTTGGGCTGTTGGTGCACGGAGCCGCCTGCTCTGGAGTGGTGGGAGCCAGGGGCTGGCAGGGATTCCCTGCGCTCTGTGTTTTCTCCCTCCAGACTCTCTGGTATTTCCTCCCTGCTCAGCGCTGCTCCTGCTGCTCCTGAGCAGCCCAAAAGGCTGGATGCAGGTTGGAATGGTTCTCCATTTGCCGTGTTTGATGGAGGGTGCTGTGGGAGTGCATCCCAACACCCCTTCTGGGCTTGCTCAGTTGGGTTCTCAGTGCTCTGAGCTCCCAGATGGGATAAAATTGGGCTGCAAGCTCTGAGCAAGCTCCCCTCAGGTCTCTACTCAGCATCCCAAGGAGCCCTCTGGGGTCTCACTGGGAGAGCAGGGAGCTCAGCAGCTCCTGTGTGCTACACACAGTCAAGTCCAGGCGTTGGAACAGGATCCATCCCATCCTCCAGTTCCCCAGTCCAGTCTCCTGAGGGAGTTTTCACTGTCAGTGGTGTCCTGGGTGAAATAACCACCAAGTGCTGCCTCAGTGCCTGTCTGTTCCCCAGTTCCATGGGGCTGCTTTAAACATCCCTGCCCTAAAATCCAGGAGTGCAGTGCCCAGAACCCCCATTCCTGCTGTCCAGAGATCCCTGCGGCTCCTGGGGAGCTGAGGAGCAGGACAGCTCTTCACCTTCCCGAAAGGCTTCTGTGGGGAGCAGACTTGGGCTGCTCTGCGGCCTTTTCCTCGGTGGAAAGGGTCTGGAATCATTCCCCAGAATCATGGGATCTGGAATCATTCCCCCATCACACCCTGGGCCTCCCTCCCACCTGCAGCAAAGGTGGGAGCCACGGGAGGTCGGGTTTCTGACCCCAGGGAACTCAGCCTGTAACTGGAGCTGCCCTCCCAAGCCTCCGGCTTTTCCCTGTTGTCTCCCTCCTCGCCCAGCACCATCTCAAGAAGCTGGAAGGGAGGCGCCTGGACTTCGACTACAAGAAGAAGCGACAGGGCAAGATCCCCGATGAGGAGCTCCGGCAGGCCATGGAGAAGTTTGAGGAGTCCAAGGAAGTGGCAGAGACCAGCATGCACAACCTCCTGGAGACGGATGTGAGCGTGGGGGCGCAGAGCTGGGGGGTTCTGTGTCCCCGGGCTGGGATCTCCTGAGGGAGGCTCTGGTTGCACACGGATTTCTGCTCCTCCCGAGCGTGGTTCTGCTCTGAGAAAGCAGATCTGGGTGACGTGAGGGGTCTTTGCTTAGCCCCTGATGCAGCTCCTGGCTGGGGCAGAGCCCGTGCCTGGCACCAGACAGGCTGTCGGGGTGGCAGGGGATCAGTTTGGGATCAGTTTGGGATCCGTTTGGGATCAGTTTGGGAGGCTGCAGAGCTGGGAAGGGTTTGGGAAGGATTTCCCAGCTGGCAAACCCGGAGTGGCAGGACATGGGCTCTGTCCTGCGCGGCCTCAGCCAAATCCCAAACCTCCTGCTCCTCCCCACGGCCCAGTGCAGCCCCGGGGGCGGCGCAGGAGGCTCCAGCTGGGAGCAGGCGCTGATCCCGGCCCGCTGCCCCCCCAGATCGAGCAGGTGAGCCAGCTCTCAGCCCTGGTGGACGCCCAGCTGGATTACCACAGGCAGGCCGTGCAGATCCTGGACGAGCTCGCCGAGAAGCTCAAGCGCAGGTGAGTCCTGGGGGGTTCCCTGTGGCTCCTCTGGAAACACCTGAGTCCCCTTGGAATCAGAGTCCAGCAACGGACGGGGTTGGAAGGGACCTTGAAGCTCCAGGAGCAGGAGCACCTTCCTCTGGCCCAGGTTGCTCTGAGCCCTGTCCAGCCTTGAAAAAGCCAATTCCTTTGGCTGTTCCAGCTGGGATTTGAATTTAGTTGAGTGTCTGATCCAGCCCAAATCCTGGCTGAGGAAGGCCCGTCCCACCTCTCCTTCCTCAGCCCCCCTGCTCCGGGGAGGATCCGGCAGTGCTGCTCTCCCCTCCTGGGAGAAACTGCGGCGTGGATCCTGTGCCTGCTCTGAGCTGGGAGGAGCTGGGAGCATCCTGCCAAGCCTGAGCTTTCAAACTGCAGCACGAGTGGCCTCTGCTGGCCTGAATTCCTCAGCATTCCACAGCAAAACCTGGGATGCGTGGGCAGATCCCAAAGCCTGGGGAAGTCCCACCTTCCAGAGGCTCCAGCACAGGGACTTGTGCAAATCGCTGCCCACAAACCCCTTGGTGCCCTGTGCAGCTCCCCAGGAGGGTGAGCGCCGTGGTGATCCCATCCTGCTCTGTTCCTTGCTGCCCTGACCCGCGTCTCTTTTCCCCGTCCCAGGATGAGGGAGGCTTCCTCGCGTCCCAAGCGGGAATACAAACCCAAGCCCAGGGAGACGTACGACTTCCGGGACACCGACCAGTCCAACGGGGGCTTCTCCTGCAACCCCACCCCCAGAGTCTCAGGTAACGTTGTCCCAGGTGTTTGCTGGTGCCTCTGGAGCAGCCTCCCAGGGAAGGAGGGCAGCTGCTCTGCCTGCACAGGACGTTCCTGGCGTGCTGGATGCTCCTGCACGAGCCTGCGGCTCTGGAAAACGTCGGGAATGCCTCTAGATCGGGTTGTTTTCCTCCTGGGACCCAGGAGCCTTTGCTGTGTTGGCTTTGGGGATGTGCCAGAGGGGTCTCCAGCCTGGGCCTCTCACTCTCAGTGCCAGACAGGAAAACTGAAGCCTCCCTCCCTCCCTCCTTGTCTTCCATCCCGCTGCATCCCTCCCTCCCTGATCCCGGCGGGTTCCTAACAGCATGGGGGCCCCGCTGTTCCTCCTGACAGACCCCTCTGGGCCCTGCCTGTGCCTGTCCCCCGTTCCCGTTGGTTTAAGCATGTCTCTCTTTTGTTTGGAAGCAGCTTCGGCCTCTTTCCGGTCGGACAAGCCGTCCCGGGCCTCCGTCAGGAGTATCCGTGAGTTTCCTCCCTCTGCGCTGCTCTGTGTGTGGCCTCCTCTCCCCGGCCCTCCCGGCTGCTCCTCGCTGCTGCTGCTGCTCCCTGGAGCTGCTCATCCCTCCGTGCTGAGCCTGAGCTGAGCCCTCGATTAACCCGGCCGCGCTGCCGTGGGATTTCCCACCCCAAACCCAGGGCCTGGCTCACCCGGAGGAGCTGCAGCAGCTCCCGGCACCCAGGCAAGTCCTGATCCCTAGGGATCAGGTGCTTTTCCCACGAGAGATCAGACCCCGCAAGGATTTCCCTGTTCCTGCAAGCCCCCAGCCTGGATCTCTCCCGCTCCTGCTCCCTGCGTCCCTGTGGAAGGCTGGAGGGAGGAGGCAGAGCCTCAGCTCATGGAGTTTGTGGAGTTGTCCCAGCCGAGCCTCGGAGGGGTTGTGGGGTGATGTGGGGTCCGTGGTTCCTCCTGCAGGACCGTGGGATCCTGGAGCTGGGCTGGGGCTTGGAGCTGCTGTGCTGGGAAGGAGGTGGAGCAGGGCCGTGGTGGTGGGAGCAGCCTGGTGGTTTGGGGAGTTCTCTCAAACCCATCCATGTCTGGCTGCTGCTTGTGGCGATTTCTGAGGGCTCTTCTCATGCTGGGCCCTCCCTTGCTGTGGGTCCTGGAATCCTGGAAGGGTTTGGGTTGGGAGGGACCTTCCAAGACCATCTCATCCCACCCCTGCCACGGGCAGGGACACCTTGGACTGTCCCAGGCTGCTCCAAGCCCTGTCCAGCCTGGCCTTGGACACTTCCAGGGATATTCTGGCTGCCCTTGCTGCCGTTCCCTTGCCCTGGCTGAGCCCCAGCACAGTGGGGAGGGCTGGGGGGTCCTGCAGGCCCTGGAGGTCTCTCTTAGCTCCGTCCCTTTCCACTGGGATCCTGCCAGCTCCAAAGCTGAGCCTCAAAATGTCAGTGCGCAGAGTTAGCAGCAGGAAATCCCACAGAAAATCCCTTTGCGGACAAAAGGTGATGCCTGAATCCTGGAGCTGAGCTGGGGGAATGAGACTTGGGGCTTCTCCCGAGTTTTGAGGGGCTGCTCACAGATTTGAAGGCAGCTTCTCCAGAGGGATGAGTGGCTTGTCGGTGGTCTCGTTCAGGCTGGAGTGCAGCAATGCCAGGCAGGAGCAGCACACGGCGCGGTGGAGGCAGGATCTGTGCTGGGACGGGGTAACAGAGGCAGCGAAGGGCCGGTGGAGGCAGCCCTGCCAGCGCGGGCGGGGTGCAGAGCCCGTGGCAGCGATCCCTGGCGCCAGGGCGGGGGTCTGTGGGGTCCTGCTGACGCGTCCCCGCTGTCCCCGCAGCCCCCCTGGACCAGCCCTGCTGCAAAGCCCTCTACGACTTCGAGCCCGAGAATGACGGCGAGCTGGGCTTCAAGGAGGGCGACATCATCACCCTGACCAACCAGATCGACGAGAACTGGTACGAGGGGATGATCCACGGCCAGTCCGGCTTCTTCCCGCTCAACTACGTGGAAGTGCTGGTCCCGCTACCTCAGTGAAAGGCGCCGCGCCCGCCCCGAGCGTCCCGAGCTCATTCCAGCCCCGCACGCCTCCCCTCGGGGCCAGGCGCTACCAGGGAACAAACCAGAAGGGTCCCACGGCCCCTTCCCCCCGGAAATTCGGTTCTTTTCTTTCTTTTTTTTTTCCCTTTTTTTTTTGTTTTGTCCTTCTGGTGCTTGAACTTCGGTACTTCGTGCGCCCCCAGCCCCGGCCGTGCCGCCCTGTCCCTGTCCCTGTCCCTGTCCCTCCCCACTTCCCGTCTTTCCTTTGGGTCCAGCTCCCGGATATGGCACTGGGACAGCCGGGATGTGCCCTGGGCACAGGGATGTGGCACTGGGACAGCCGGGATGTGCCCTGGGCACAGGGATGTGACAGTGGGACAGCCGGGATGTGCCCTGGGCACAGGGATGTGGCCCTGGGACACCCAGGATGTGCCCTGGGCACACAGATATGGCCCTGGGGACACAGATGTGGCACTGGGGACAGCCAGGATGTGCCCTGGGCACAGGGATGTGGTCCTGGGACAGCCGGGATGTGTCCTGGGCACACAGATGTGGCACTGGGGACACAGATGTGGCCCTGGGACAGCCGGGATGAGCCCTGGACACGCAGCCCCAGGGCAGGGCAGCCCCAGCCCCACCCTCCCACCCCATTCCCTGTCCCTGTGGGATCCCGGAGGGATCAGGGGAGGGGAGCTGGGGCACAGCAACACTAAAACACCCAGAGAACACTAAGGCAGCCCTGCAGGGCAGGCGCTGGGCCCTGCCTGGGGCTCGGAGCCCTCCCTGCCCATCCTGGAGGGACACCAGGGATGTCCCCTGCCCGCCTGGCTCCCTCCCCACAGAGCTCAACCCCGTGAGGGGCGGCTGCTCCTTCTGCCCATGGCTTTTTCCTGGACCTCATTTTTTTCCTGCCACAAACTCTCCCAAGCTGGTCACAGCTGGAGGATCATGTGGAGGGGCAGGAGCTGGGCCGCGGCCCAGGGTGTCTGTGGTGGGGCAGAGGTTGTGGCTCCTCTGCCCAGGGCTCTGCACGTCCCCCCTGCCCGGGGACCCCTCCTGTGGAGCTCACCTGGCCCTTCCCTGCGCCCCCTCCCCGGGGGGCAATGCACCCCTCGGCCCCTTCAGAAGGGAAAGGGATGGTTCATCTCGGCGTCGCTTCTGCCACCCCTTTTCCCCCGCGCTGTCCTTTTCCTGGCCAGGAGCTCGGGCTGTGGCTGCAGAGCTCACCGGGCTCCGTGGGGTTTTTCTTTCCTGGCTACAAAAGTGAGTTCTGCCCCTGGTGGGGTGGGCCGGGCCCCAGCCCCTCTCTGTGAGGCCCAGCCCTGTCCCTGCTGCTCCCCGTCCTCTCTAAGGGTTTGGTCCGTGCATGTCCCCGTGTGTCTGACCCCCGCCCCGAGCAGTGACCCCGGCCCCAGGGGGGCACAGGGCAGCCCCCCCAGCTCCCAGCAGGGCAGGGAGCCCAAGGGACCGGAGTCCTGGGGGCCCTTCCCGCTGTCCCCTCCCCGGTGGGACCAGGGTCACGGCCCGGGGCCGCCGGCTCCTGCTCAGGTGGATTGAAACGCGTTCTGTCAGCTGGGACAACTCGCTAGGTTTTTGTTTTGGTTTGTTGTTTTTGGTTTTTTTTTGGTAATGGTTTCTCCTGGTTTTTAGGGGGAAAAAAAAAGATGACCCACAACTCTTGACTTGTATCTCTGAACGAAAGTATTAAATGTTTTCTTCTTTCTAACGGCTGCGTGGTGGAATCGGGGAATGGTTTGGGTTGGATGGGACGTGGAAGGTCACGGGCAGGGACACCTTGGACTGTCCCAGGCTGCTCCAAACCCCATCCAGCCTGGCCTTGGGCACTGCCAGGGATCCAGGGGCAGCCGCAGCTGCTCTGGGCACCCCGTGCCCGCTCTCCCCACCCTCCCTGGAGGAATTTCCTCAGCATCCCCTCGGTCCCGCCCATGGCAGGATGTCCCCAGCCAGCGGAGCCGCCTCTCAGGAACTGCTCTTTAATCGAACTACCACTTCCACAGACCACTGACCACCGGCACGGCCGCCCCGGGGCCGGCGGGGACCCCGGGAGCTGCAGGAACCCCGCGGGAGCTGCGGGAGCCCCGGGAGCTGCGGGAGCNCTGCCCAGCCCCACCCGGGTGCGGGAGGCGCCTGGTCCCACTGGAGCGGCCCCGGGCCCTCACCCGCTGAGCTTGAGGAGGCTGAAGATCTGCTCCAGGATGTGGGTGAAGCTCTGGTCTTTGGGGGTGCGGGAGGCCAGGGAGCCCTGAAGGGGGGGACCCCCAGTTAATTCCAGCCCAGGGGACTGGTGCCCCACCAAAGGCCCCTCCCCTCCCACCTTCAGCTTGTCCAGGTAGGTCTGATCCTGACTCCACAGCTCCTGGAACTTCACCAGGTCGGGGGCCCCCTTGTAGAACTCCACCAGCAGCGTCTGCGGGGGGGACAGAGGGGCTGCAGGCCCTGGGGGTGCCCCAAAGCCAGGCAGGGGGACCCCAAACCTGCAGCATCGAGACCTCGGTGGCCCCGGGAGGGCTGGAGAAGGGACTGTCACCACCACCAGGGCTAAGGGCAGGATGGGGACAAGCAGTGGGGCCCCAGCCTGCCCGCAGTGGGCTCGGGGGGTTTTGGGGGGCCCCCCACCCCTCTCTCACCATCTCCTGCACGACGTCGTTGGTGAGGAATCCGTCCTGGATGTAGGTGACCTCCACATCCATGGGGATCCCGTAGTCGTTGGGCCGTTGCTGGAGGATGGGGGGGCCAGGCAGGGGTCACCCCACGGCTCTGGGACCTGATACCACCCTGGGGGCACCCGAGGGCGCCCACCCCGAATTCTCCTCCCCTTACCTCTGGCGGCGGCATCACCCAGAAGGGCGCGATTTTGGACTCCACGCCGGCGTTGCCGTGGTAGAAGGGCCCTGTGGGGACAGAGGGGGCTGGCACGGGGGGGCGACAGCCGCCCCAGCCCCCGGGGAGCCCCGGGCCCGGCACGTACCGCAGATGAGCCCCAGGCAGGGCTGGAAGCCGTTGCCGCTGCCCTGCAGCTTGAGCTGATAATCCATCTGCGCGTCGATGTCGTGCAGGGACGGCAGCGCGGGCCCGAAGGGGTGGCTGTGGTACCACCCCACCAGCGACAGCCCCCGCAGGAACAGGCTCTGGCAGATCTGGGGGGCACAGAGCGCGGCTCCAGCCCCTCCGGAGCCCCCTGCCCGCCCCCGAGCCTGCAGCAGCCCCTCACCTCCTCCTCCACTGCGCCCGCGGCTTCGGCGTCACCCAGGCGGGTCCGGCACGGGAAGGCTCGAAGCACCGTCAGCACTGCGGGGACAGGGCTGGGTGACACCCCCAGCCCAC
>WBMY01010283.1:0-20776 GCA_013397315.1 Donacobius atricapilla
AGTCACTCTAGGACAGATGTTAAACAACAGGTCAAGCAGACTGACACTTGATTTATCACAACAGACTACTGATAGTAGTTAGTACCTGTCAGACTCCTAGACATCAATCAAACCCCATGAACAAGTAAATATTTATTGTGCATGAACTATCCAATTGCTTCGCCAGTGAAAGAAGCATTGCTTTGTCAGGATACACTGAGAATTCGTCATAGAATACTAGAATATGCTGAGTTGGAAGAAACCCTTAAGGATCATTGAGTCCAATGGCGGGCCTTGTGCAGGACACCCCAAGAATCTCACCATGTACCTGACAGCATTGTCCAAATGCTTTTTAAACTGTCAGGCTTGGTACCAAGGCCACTTCCCTGGGGAACCCGATAGAGTGCTCAACCACCGGCTGAGTGAAAAACCTTTTTCTGTTATTTAACATAAACCTCCAGCTGTCCAACAGAGAATGGGTAGTGACCAAACCCTTTAGTATTCTCAATATTTTTTCTTATCTGTGCATAACCAGAGAAGACACCCACATTTTCTGGATCTTTACAGAAAAGAAGACACAAGGAAAATGAGTTGACATGACCAAAATACACGTAATAATGATCCTGGAACAGAATGAAAATTCTGTGTAAGCTGAAATTCATCCAGTACTTTTCTCAAAATAAAATCACATTTGGAATTGGCAGAAAAAGTCAGACTGTGTTTCTTTCAAATTTGGATGTTGTCAACAATGTATAAAATAAAACTTCACCTCAGAAGCATTATAAGCAAAAAGAGGGATTTTGAAATATAGGAAAAAAGAAAACATATGGAAGTTAAATTTAGGGTACAGGAAGTATCTCCTCATGTCTCTTTCCATTGTTTCTGTAACAAACTGGAATATGAGGAAATGCACGTACTATAACAATCACAACAATCTTTGATTTGTAGGGGTTCAACATCAGCCTGCTCAAACTCTTCAGTGAAGGATAAAATAATTAGATATTTTCCACCCTAATCATTACATCTGACTAATATTCATCTCTATCCAGCCCACAGGATATCTTCTTAGAGTACATACAGACATGGGGACCGGAACACTGAAAGGGTGTCTCCTATACCTCAGTTTCAGCTCTGCCATATCCCTGAAGAGCCCTAACTTAGCATCTAGAAGTCTACAGAGCAACTCAAAGCACTCTTTCTGTGTGAATAATATGTGCCAAAACCTGCTGCACTTGCTGAGCACATTCTTTGCAGATTCCTGAAGGCTGGGATTGGACAGTGTGAGATTTCTGGACACAGTTTGTGTATTCCTTAAGTTTTTAGGATAGAAATTTTTCAGGATTTTGTGCAGTAATATGTAGTTAAAATGTTGAATATGTTACCTTTTTTAATCCCTGGTACTAAAAAGTAAAATTAAATTCTGTGAAAAGTATAGTTGCATTAGGATGGAAATCTTATATCTTTTATTTGAATTTACTATTAAATCCTAGTCTAAGGATCTCCGTTCTGTAAGAGGCAGAAAACCATAGGATCACAGAATCATAGAATGATTTGGATTGGAAGAGATCTTAAAAATCCTCTAGTTCCAAATCCCTTGCCATGGACAGGGGATTACATTTGCTAGTTCAGTGGTCCCACTGACTCCAATGTGGTCCCAGAACTTAATGTTAAGTACATGTCCTGGGACCTCATGGGACTAGGACATGAATTTTCAGAATCTTGCTGTTTTTACCATGTCAAATGAATCCCCTACTGAACACTTTCTATTTGAACAGAAAGAGGAAACCACGCTCAGTTGTAACTTGTGTGAGCTTCCTTACATATGTAAATTGTGTGCCAGATGTTCCCATAAATTTTATCATTAAAAATTTTATAATAATAATTGAATAATTTTCAGATATAGAAAAAAATTCAGATAACTGAAATCAAAATAAGCTAAGCTTTCATTAATTCTTTATGTCAAGACAATTGTCATCTAACTGCAACCTGTTCCATTTTAATATTGCCACAATGTAGTATGATGTGTTCTTTTTGTAAATGCTATCAACTTCAGAAACAAAGTGTGTCTCCCTAGGAGAAAAAAAAATGAATAAAATGCAAGTACAAAGTGCTAGAAACTAGTTTTCTGTGTATTGAGATTTTTGAGATTCAATAATAGGTCTATTTAATAATAGCGATGATTATACAATTGTGATATAAATCTTGTAATATGCTAATAAACTCTGTGTCTCTTACTATTTGCTGAAGTTTGCATTTAATATAGAAAAAAAGCACATCTCTTTCTCCTTTACGGACACAATTTGCATCATATATGGAAGCAGCTTCTGTCTTAAAGTATCAAAAATTTTTATCGAGTGTATGGCTGACCACCTGCCTACTTTTAGTTTGAGGATTAAATGCTTATCATTAACAGTTTTTTAAGTGCAGGAATAGGATAATTTTTATTCTCTGCTTTAAAGCTGTTATTTTCTTGATGCATCCAGCCTGTACTGAATGGTTAAATGAAAAGTATATTTATTGTGTTCTTCAACAGCAGTACATACAGTGTTTGATGGTTTTAGTTTTCCTGGTGGCCCTGGCAAAACCTTGCCAGCTCCTACTTCTTTCTCTTGCTACTTAACAAGGGCAGACAAGCCAGAATATTTTAATGGCATATAGCTATTTGATTAGCCTGGTTGTTGATTACTTCCATTTGCTCTTCCCAGGATTATAAATTAATTAAGTTCTTAGTTGTTTAACTCATAATTCTTATTTGTTCCTCAGTTTCTCCCCCTTTTCCCTTCTTCTCTGTACCATTTGGCCACAACAAGTGGGCTGTTTTCTGTCTTGATTTCACTGATCCCCACCTGGATACAGTACTGGATGGGCTGCTGTTATGAAACATCAGTTCTCTCCATAGGAAGAGAGATGGGAAGATGATGGGAAGATGAGAATTTTGTCACTTTACTCTAAAAGGCTTAAAAGGCGCTTTTTTTTTTGTTTGTTTGTTTGTTTGTTTGTTTTTTGTTTTAAATGGTAAATCTTGAGATGAGATTTCCTCTTCTCATTTCCTTCCATGTCCAGTGCACCTGTGGTACCAACCACTCCCAATTTTCTTACTTCTCAGTCAGCATTTCCTTGTTTTTTTAATACTGTCCCGGATACACAAAAGAATCTTCTTGAAAAAAGAAGCCACAAAACAACGCACACAAAACAACAACTTTTTTAATGCTTCCTCCTTAAATACTTCTTTGCCAAAATATACAGTCAGGATTTCAAAAATATTCTGATGTCCTGAAGATGGCCTTTTCCACTAACCAGCATTTTCTCAGCTTCTCCTCCCTTGCCTGGACCTAGATGCTGTCTCAAATACTTCTCAAGTGGGTATCATGCATCCCTGTTGGATGAACTGAACTAAGGCTGTAAGCCCTATACTAGCAATGGAAATGGAAGCAGACGCAAAAATAAACTTAGGAGCCAGGTATTTTAAATTGCAACTTTTGTGGACAATTTATCTTCTATGTATATTACCATACAGTGTGGTATCTGTGTTTATTAGCCACCTTCCTTTAATTTCAGTGCCATTTTTTTAAATGAGCGACTGTGATCACTAATGAGGATAATTTCATAACTGTTGTAAATAGGCAAGCAATGCCTAAGCTATCTAGACGACATATGACAAAATTCTAAGGGATTGAGTAGCATGTAATTGTAAAAAAATCACTGTGGATCCTTGCTGGTGGCAAGTCTGGGACCTGTGCGAGTGCTGTCCCACCACCAGGCATTCCTTAAGCAGAACTGCCTGGACAGTTCAGCATCCCCTGACTGCGAGCACGTACACAGCCCCACGTGGTCCCACTTGCACAAGGAAGGGTAGGATGTCCCTTTGATAAATTGTGTTCATCAAAGAGATTGTGAAGCTGTATAATATCCCTTATCTAGCCAACCACTAGCAGAGGAGGTGCAATCGAAGGAAATGGCTCATGGCTTGGATGTATCATGACATCCTGATGAGGAAGCTCGCAGCAAACCAGGATGGCTCTTGATCTGCCTGAGGGAGAGATCACACCGCGGTCAGAGGCTGGCCACCCCAGCTTCCTGAAGTGAGGATGGCTCCCCTCCAACCTTGCACTAATCATAGCTTCAGCAGGCAGAGGAAATGGGGGTCCACAGAGAACCACTCTGCGCTACTTAGGCCTTGTAAATAATCTTGCAGAAATTTCATTGGTCTCATCTGCTCAAGGAAATGTGGCACATAGCTGCCTGAATAGCACTGTATCAGAAAATCCCTGAAATGTCAATTGAACCCATTGCTGGGAGGTATTTTTTATCAATTTAATGTCTCTTAAATTTCACAACAAAAGACCAGAAGAGGGAGAGCAGAAAAAAAATGATTCTGCAGTGATGTAAACAAAAATAAATATTACTGGATAAAAATATGTTTTGAAATCACTTTTATATCTTTAATGCTATCAATTTATGGGGCCAAAATTCTGTCCAGTCAGTGGCATAATTTACCCAAATAATGTTATAATGTGATACTACACCAGACTTTTTCCTGTTTACAAAGCTATGGCCATTAATTTCAATTTTAATGTTACATCTAAGCTGGCTGTTCCAAATGAAATTTCAAAATTGCTGAAAATAACCCTTGTGAAATGAATTTTGTAAGCTGACCTTCTGGGAAAGTCACTCTGCACAAATAATTTTAAATTTATTTCATCCATTTCCTTGACTTTTTATTATGATTTTATTCAGATGTACTGTATCTTGTCTAGCTATAGTCTCAGTTTCAGTCATAAAATTACTTGAACCAAATACATAAAACCACCAGTGACATGCAAATCTGGTAAGACAAAACTTTTCTAATTAAATTTTTTCAACATAGAGAATGAATATATTCTTCAGTTATGGAAGCATCATATAAGTAAGAGGAGTTTGACTTCAACAAATCAGTAAACAAATTATACTTGAAGATATTTGAATATTACATATATTTGAAATACATATATTTTATATNNNACAACCACACTATCTGTTTGAATTCACAGAGGCTAAAGATGTATTTTGATAGGTTATGAGACCTGGGCTACACTGAAAGGCTGTGCCCAAGGATTCCAGCTTTCCTGCACTCTAACTCACTTGATCCTATTTTTGAGACAAGTGCTTTTAAATGCCACATCAGAGTCATGTGATTCTATTTTCCTGTAAGTTTCCTCTACTCACACATCCTCCAGGCTAACTGCATTTTATCTCTGACAAAAGATGCTGCACATCACATCCTTCCTACCTGGGGCTTTAGTCCAAGACCTTCCAAGGGAGCAACACTCTCAACTCTCACCCAGAGAGGACACAAAGCAACGCAGTAAGACTGAAGGGAAAGAAGCTCCTGCTGCCAAGGGTCACAGGGCATTGCCTGCCAGGAAACAGACACTCTGCATGTGACATCCTGCAGGATTTATTTGGCAGGTGGGGAGGCTGAGAGCTCAAAGTGCATCAGTGGAAGTGTAGGGAAATTTTCCTCAAACAAATATGTATCACAACACATGAGTACTTATTGTGCCCTAAGTCTACCATTGTATTGATTAAAACACCAAAGTATGAAGATATGTTTGGAAAATAGCTATCTGAAAAGCATATTGTGATTTCCCTCTGCTTTTCTTCCTTCATATACTTAACATGTTCTTTATGGAAGAGGCAAAGAAGCAGTGAGTTTAATTTTTTATGCAGGTTGTTTACAGATGTATGAATACAAGTCAATACATGGATGAGTAGGATTGGAACATGAATGTCTCATTTATTTATGAGAACCCTTGCATGCTGTGTACATTACATGAAGACATAACCTTCTGACTCAAATAACTGGCAGGCTGAGATTTTTCATCCGTGTCAAAGCAGGCTTTTGTTCTCTGTCTCTTTTGTCTGCTCATTCCATGGGAAAAGGGTGTGGTGGTCTCCTGAGATGGTGAAGCTGTTGCTTGCTTCATAAGTAGAAGAATCACAGAATCATAAAGGCTGGTAAAGGCCTTTGAGGTCATCAAATCCAACTGTTGACATAGCACCACCACCATGTTCACCATTACACCATGTCCTCAAATGCCATATCCATATGGCTTAGGAACACTTCCAGGTGTGGAAGTGATGACTCCACCTCTTCCTTGGGAAGTCTTTTCCAATGCCTTACAAATCTTTCTGTGGAAAAAAAAAAATCCTGATACCTAATTTAAACCTTCTCTTTTTGCATCTTAGGGCAATTTTGTTTTTTCATTTCTGTTGTTATCTGGGAGAAGAGACTGAGCCTCACCTGGCTACAATCTCCTTTCAGGCAGTTGTAGAGAGTGATAAGGTCACCACTGAGTCTCCTTTTCCCCAGGCTGAACAACTCCTGTTCCCTCAGCTGCTCCTCACAGGACTGATGATCCAGACCCTTCTCCAGCTCTTCTGGCTTTCTCCAGACTTGTTCCAGCACCACAGTGTCTTTCTTGTAGTAAGGGGCCCAAAAATGAACACAGGATTTGGCGTGTGGTAAAGGAACTCATCACTGAAAAATTGCACTAAACTCATTGTAGAGAAATTCCCAAGCTCCTTTATTTTGCTTCTTCTACTTTCTTCTACACTGGGAATTGACACCTATTTGATGCAACTTTATCCAAGAAACCACTGAAATTTTTTGGTAACTAGAACATATGGAGAATTAATCCCTTTAACTCAATTGCTCCCTGCTATTAGCACCTGTAAATGGGGAGACTAGATCAATTCCTGATGAAAAGTTGTTCTCCTTGTGGCTCTCCAAACTGTTGCTACTGAATGGATAATGTGGCTCTAGGAGATGAAAATCTTTGGAAATAGGAATGTCATGAATTACACAGAAACACGTTAAAAGACAGTGGAAAGTTAAGAAAACATTAAATCATGAGATGCCACACAGAATTCTCAGCCCTCACATTGTAGCTGTTGCACACACACATCATGAGATAAAACACAGTTCATGATTCAGAGACATACTGTACCTCCTTAGTAGATTTAAGGACTACTTTTGTTTCTTACAGGGAGCTTTTAAAGACAACTAGTATTTTTTTTTTTGTTCAAACATCTCCTTGAAAAGCTAAAAGGAGGGATGGTAAAGAGTGAATGTTAGAAATAATCAAAAGTAGGTAGTGACTTGGATGCTGGACACACAGCCCATGCCATTGTTAGAATATCCTACTGAGGCTAAACACAGCAGTAAACACAGTCCTGAAAAGTAATAGAATATAGTGTTTTCTGAGCAGCTCCAGTCACTCGAAAGAGGCATTTTTTAGTGGTGAACAGTTTCACTTCATCCTTAACTAAGAGAAATTGGGGTAAATCTATTGACATAAAAAAAAATTACACCCACTTGCATGGGCTTAAAATCTAG
The DNA here is from genome assembly GCA_013397315.1 of Donacobius atricapilla. Lineage (NCBI taxonomy): Eukaryota > Metazoa > Chordata > Aves > Passeriformes > Mimidae > Donacobius > Donacobius atricapilla. The sequence continues at coordinate 7,358 of WBMY01010283.1, forward strand.
TTTCTTGATTTATTCTCTTTTGTTGCAGGAAAAATAATTTTAGCTGAAGGAAACTATTTGATTTTTAGTAAAATTGCCATAAGAGAAAAATGCAAACATGGTTAATGTCCTCATAAAACCACTTTGAAAATTCCATTTCTCATACGGTTTAAGATTTTTCAGAGCTTTACTTTCCGATTTGATTAGTGTTACAATGCAGTAAGAGCTGTGACTTTAGTTGCTTTCAGTGTGTGTCTATTAAAATGATGTTTAGTTATTTGACTTCATTTCTTAAAAAACAAGGCCCTGTCCTGTCCTAAAAATTAAAATTGCTATTTCTTGGGTTTTGTTTTGTTCCAACCTAAAAGGAGAGATGAAAATCAAGAAAATAACAAGACTGGCCATTAATAGAAGGCAGATCCTTAAAGAGATTTTTCCATTCTATGAAATGCTATTATTCTGTCTAGAAAATGTAGCATTCTAGTGTGGGAAATGCTACAGACAATAATTAGAATCAATACTGTATTTTACAATGCCTCAGTGCCAGTGAAAGTTGCAGATAATCATCACTGATTCTTGTTCAGGATCTCAGAAGTCATGTTTAAAAATTGACACATCAAACATAAAAGAAACATGAGCCACTCCACAGTGTCCAGATAGAAAAATGATATTACTTTGGAAAGAACTTTTTAATAACAAGAAAGGAGCCAAGCCATTATATTAAATAAATAATCACTAATGAATAATCACTAATGAATCACTAAATAACTGGGATGAGTTTACAATTCAAAAGATTTTTTTCAAAGAGACAGAAATTCTTAGTGATCTCTTGAAGACAGGCGCTTTGTCCTAAAGTTCTTCCCTTTGGTCTAAGGATGGGGGAAGAGGGGTAGTCGTCATGGTAAAGTGACTTTGCGACCCCAGTAAAGCAGCGAAAGAATACAGATATTCAGAGTATGTACCCAAAAATTATATTGGCAGCATAAAAATGACCAAGTCAGACAGTCTCTGCTCATTTTTGTGCATGCAGTCGCGCTCATATTGTATAAATTTACATATAGGATTAAAGAAGAATAAGCATAATTTTCCCTAATCTCCCTATATCACAAATATTAAATTTCTCTCCCTTATCCCTGCTCAGAGCAAAGGATAACTTGCCCTTCTCTGACATCGTTTGTACATGTTAAAATACATGCCAGAAAAGCAGCCTGTGTTTGAAGATAACACAAAATGAAGCGTTTATCACTTCCCTTGAAATTTTGCTCCAACGCTTAAGCCTTCTCACTGTTAAAAACATGAGTTTAATGTTTAAAAATGTGTCTGTCTTCAGTTTATGTGGGTTAACTTCCAGCCACTGGTTTCTCTTATGTTCTCCTGTTTTGTTGGTGGTTGATGCAGGGTTGATGGTGGTTGACAGGGGTACCTTCTACTAGACCAGGTTGCTCAAAGCTCCATCCAGCCTGGCCTTGAACACTTTCAGGGCTGGGACATCCACAGATTCTCTGGGGAATCTGTTGCAGTGCCTCAGCAGCCTCACAGTAAAGAATTTCTTCCAAATGTCTCATCTAAACCGGCTTTATTTCAGTTTAAAGCCATTTTGCCTTTTGTTATTACTAGATAACCTTAAAAAAATTTCCCTCTGCAACCTTCTTGTAGGCTCCCTTAAAGTACTGGAAGGCTGCCTTAAGGTTTCCCTGTAGATTTCTGTTCTCCAGATTGAGCAACCCCAACCCTCTCAGCCTGTCTTCATAGAAGATAATAATTTTCATGATGGCATTCTTCTGGACTCACTCCAGCATTTCCACGTCCTTCCTGTGCTGGGAACCCAGAGCTGAACGCAGCATTGCAGGTGGGGTCTCAGCAGAGCAGAGCAGAGGGGCAGAATCCCCTCCCTGGCCCTACTGCCCAGACTGTTTTGGATGCAGCCCAGAACACATTTGGATTTTTTGTCTGCAAGTGCCCATGACAGGGTCATATTGAGATTTTTACCCAGAACCCTCAGGTTCTTCTTGGCTGTTCCCAACCCCTTCATTACCCAGGCTATATTGATAATACCTTGGTTTGTCCTGACCCAGTTGCACCACCTTGTACTTGGTCTTGCTAAACCTCATAAAATTCCATGGGCCCACTTCTTGAGCTGGTGCAAGTCCCTGTGGATAGCATCCTGGTTTTTTAGGAGTGTCAACAGCACCACTTAGTCCGGTGTCATTGGCAAATCTTGCTGAGGGTGCCCTCAATCTCTTTGTCTCTTTGCCATTGAGGACAACGTTAAATAACGCTGGTCCCAACATGGATCTACTGGTGGCAATATCTATCAGAACACTGAGCTGTCCCCCACTGTCCTCTGCATATGACTGTCCAATCACCTTCTTATCCATTGAACAGGCCACCCAATTTTAACAAAATGTAAATTTTGGTGAGACTCTATACAAACCTTGTTGAAAGTTCCTACAGATATCCTGAGAACTAGATACCAAGCATGAGATAGACACTAAGAGAAAAGAAGCCAGAATAAGCTGAACTGCCTGTAGATACCAAGGATAGTCACTTTCACTGTTGTGACTTTCTGGAAGCTAGAAAGTCACAACAGAACTTGTTGAGCTGTATCTGTCTGGTACTTCTCTGGGGAGAAAAGAGAAGAATGCAGAAATGCTGAAAAGAGGACACAAATATTACTGTAATAGCAAGAGTTATTAAGAATAAATTACTTTGAAATTTGAGGTAAAGTCTAAAATACTTTAATTTTTCATTATTCTGACCAAAGAGAAGACACATTCTATATTTTCAGTGGTTCAGGTTTATATTTGCATGAATATTATATTTATGGTCCTAGAACTGATAGCATGGTTCAAGATTAAAAAACCAAAGCATTGTCTGCTATGGTGATTCTCCTGAGCAGGTTGGAGTCAATTTTGTATTCTACATTGAAGCTAATCATAGCCCACATACTGTTTAATCAACAGTCACAGCAAGCTTGAGGGGAATTAAAGAGCAAGGCAATCATTGTGCCTCATAATATGAATAGCATTTGATGACGCATTGCAGAAACAGCCAGAAATAACATGAGAAAGGATGTTTCACAGAACAGATTGCACCACAAGCTCAAGCTACCAAGCTTAGGAGGTTGCAGTTCAACCCTTATCCATCTGCCTATGTTCCCTACACAAATCATGTGGGTTGCCCTTTCTATTTCTGTTTGAAAGATACGAAGACAGCTAAATACAAGAAGTAGGTGGAAGTCTCTTGACACCTGAAACTCTCAGCTGGTGCATGAGTGTTTGCTGAGGCTGACCTGCGCTGGGGGCCAGGGGGGCTCAACTGGTTGCTGTGCCATCTCTTGAGGGGAGGAAAAGTTCAGGACCTCTTCTCTCTGCCCTACCACACCAAAGCAGTAGATTCATGTGGGTTTTCTTTTCAAAAATTAAATGCTTTTAGTATTCTTTCTATCCTTTCTTAAAGTGTGTGTGAGGTAGTTGTGAATGGCTTTTGGTTTCCACTTTTAAATTTGCTTTAAATAGCATAACACATAATGTTGGTATTTCATGAAAATATTTTTTCCCCTCACATTTGCTGTCCCCATTTTAATATGAAATGCCTAGATGGTGGCTCAGTAGAAATCAGTCTGGAAAGTCACCACCAGTAGACATGTAGAGCATGCTTATCTTTTGATATTAAGAGAATAAAGCAAGATTCCACTGAAAATGTGATTTGGCATAGCTGTAGGTAAACTCACAAGACAAATTACAGTGTTTGTGGAAAAGCATATTAAACAATTTGGATTACTCTGCATCCCAATATCCCAGTAGTTCAAACTATTGTGTATCTTATATGCTTGGAAATGGTTATTTTGGCAGTTGTTAACTCCTGAAACTGTAATACTGTGCATAACCACTTCAATTTACAGTTAGTTAAATAGCAGCTTTGTATTGTTTACACACATTTCAGTATTTGTGACGATGATCAGTTTTATGGAGGGTTATATGTGTGATAAACCTGCACAGTACCACCTCTACTTCGATTTAGTCATTTGATCTCAGCAAGCTGAAAATCAGCTCTGCAGAGAAGGACTTGCTGGTCTTGGTAGATACGAAGGTGAACATGAACCCTTTGGGTAAATACAGCACCATGGGCTGCTTTAGGAAGGGCATTGCAAACTGAGGGATGTGATCCTTTCCCCATACTCAGCCTTGGCAAGGCACACCTGGAATACTGTGTCCAGTTCTGTGCTCGCAAATAAAAAGGACACATGGGTCTGCTGATGTGAGTCCAATGGGAGGCCAGGAAAGGGATTTAGAGCTTGTAGCTTGGAGCATCTGCCATACAGGGACAGAGAGATCTGGCGCTGTTTAGCCCGGGGAACAGAAGGCTCGGGATACCTTATCAGTGTGTATACAGTCCTAGTAGGATGGGAGAGACAGACTAAAGGGGAAGGGAACCTGTTCTCAGGGAAGAGGAGACAGGACAGGAAGCAGTGGGCACGAGGTCAAGTACATGAATATGCATGTAGATTGAAGATGTGACCAAACACTGGAACAGGGTCCCATGGGTTTTTAGTCTTCTCCCTTGGAGGTGCTCTAAAGCTGATTGGAAATGGTCCTGATCAACGTGACATAGCTGGTGCTGCTTTGATCAGTGAGGTGGGTCTACACAACCTACAGAGTTGGATCTGATCTCACCTGTTTTGTGATGCTGCAATTCATACATTTCCTTTTTTCCCTCTTTCCTGCATTCTGTATGGGAATGGAGCCTCTTTACCAAACTCACCTGTTTGGGTGTTGGGACTGAAACTGGGTAATATATTATAAATATATACAGATGTTTCATCTGTATCCGTTCAACTTAGTCTTGATTTAAAAGGAGACAACTATATGGATTCAAACAACTGGTACAGCTTTTCCTTGGAAAAGCTACTGCAGTGTGATCAACACTTGAAGAATCTGGTGGCCAAGGCATGGCTTGCCTCAGTGCTGCCCTGCTGACCCAATCAGTTAAATTACAGCAGAGCCTCAGAGGACCATGAGCCTGTACAGCATTGTCATGACATCTCGAGACAGCTTGTAAGATATGATTTAAAAATCAGGATAGCCTGATATTGATAAAGATCTGGACTCAATACTGAGTTAGCAGACCTTCATGGGGCCCTGAGTGACAATGTAACCTGGATTATATTCTCTATCTGGTTATATATCACAGAGTTTTTTATACGCATTTTAGGCATTTTGTGGAAAAGAGGTGTGCCATAACTTCTGCTATTTCTGTCCTGTGAAGTTCCTTGAGCAATCAAGTCTAGTGGGTCAGTTTCTGTTTTTTGTCTCTGGAGCAATTATTGTCAGTCACATTTTCTTTGCATTTCAATTGACCTCAGGAGGGGAGGACTCTTTTATACGGCTGGCAGTGTATCATTCATGTGCTTTTATAACTTCTTCAAACAACCATTGAATGGGCATTGTAATATAAATATACGTTTTTCCCAGTGTATTTAAGGAGCAAATACAATTACTTCTGTTTCAAATATTTTTTCAATTGCCCTTAGAATTTGAAAGAGTAATTTAGAAGGGGTAGATTATGAGGTATATGCAGTTTAATATCACAACAGTAGAAAAAAGTGTTTAGAGATGTTTGCTTGGATAAGCAGTTTGATATGGAAGATTTTACATTTGTACTGTGATGACCATACTGATTTTTCCCTCTTCATCCCTCATCTTGTATAGTAAACTAGAATAATAACATAACTTAAGATCAGATCTACTGTCACAAACTCATCACTGGGAAGAGCATTAAAGTGTGAGGTTGGATATTGCTGCCAGAATCATGACCCCTCTTGATATGTAGGTTTTGTAGCCATGCATTTTCTTTTAAAATCTGGGAAACATCAGAAGTGTTGTTACGTTTGTTACCATAGAGGAGGGATCGGATCATTTGTTACAGAACCCAAATCAATTCCTCTCAGTAGGAAGCACTGAAATAATTCACAGAATGAGTGGTAACATACCTGTTTCCTCACAGATTTGAAATGACAGTCTGGTATGCTTCCTAAAGCAAAATGCAGCTACTTAACATGCTTGTAAGTCATCTCACAATTACCATGATCCACAAAAGGACACAGCCCCAGGTTAGCATCCAGGAAACTCTTGTCACATGCATCTGAAAATTCTCAATAACTTCATTAGGAGAGGCATAAATTAAAAAGCTGGGAAGAAATATGTACTAGGAGACACATTGAGTTAGAAATTCTTCCAAAAGATGATGAAAGAAATCCAACAGAATAAAAGAAGCAAGGAACCTCTGATACTGACCCTGCCTCCCCTCCTCAGTGATAAAAGTAACTGCAATACATGAAACTTTTTGCAGTAACCATTAAAGAAAAGAAAAATAAGAAAATGGAAGTTTGAGACCTTTTTCCATCAAAATACTTTAATTATTCATTCAATATTAAGTCACTAAATAAAAATGCATTAAGTTCTGATTTTCATTTCCAGGCTCCCTGATTAGCCTGTCTGCCATGATTAGCCATGGCTAGTTACTCTGGGTTGCACCAGAGCAGATCAAAGCGGCAAAGAAGTCTAGCACATCACAAGGGATTTAATCCATCCAGAAAACTCTGTCCTCAAGGAATCTGTGCATCTGTGCATTTGCAGGCGGGGAACAGAAAGCTCATGAAAATAAGTGGTAAATTAAAGCTCTCTTTGTAGCAGCTGGCACACATTCCCTGATCAGGTTTGCATAACCCTAGAAGTGTTGGGCCTCAATGTTTAAAATCAGGCTTCTCAGAAAAATTAAATTAAGTTAAAAGAAGTCAGCCAAATCATGTACTCCATCAGTCCATGGATGGGGGCTCCCAAAAGCAGAGATCTGATCAAAGACTGCTTCTCTGAGACATAAAGGTTCACTGAATAAGTCCAGAGGGGAGTTTAAGTCTGTACAGCATTGCAAAGCTGTATTAGCACCATACAGAGGCTAGCCAGTCTGGCCCCAAGGAGCCCTTACCTCTGTCAGGTTTATAGGTAGCTCATATATTACATGCTGAATGCTTTCTATTAAATGATGGTTAAGTCTGCCAAAACACCAGGTGACACTAAGAAAGAGAAGTAAATGTAGCTAAACTCAACTCCAAGGAGAGAGGTTAGACTGTAAATTTAAATTTCAGGTTCCAGATATTTGGACATTTCCCTCACTCTTTAAGTACCTCTAATATACTGCTTAAAAGATTTAAGGCAAGTTATGAGCCTCTTATGAGAAGTTCTGAGAACTTGAACAAAATCCTTGATCAGTATCTTAACAGTTTCAAGGTGCAAATGAGTAAGGGAGCTTGCAAATACCTTACCCAGGAGTCATTCAGTTGCTGGGATGGGTTTGGGTACATTTCCTAACACTTAACTAACTCTATTCTGCGAAACTTTGTGAGACATTGATTAAGCACTAAGAAATAAGAACTTGGAGGAAAAAAATAAACTTGAAGCTGCAAGTAGCATAGAGAAACATAGGTATCAAACACATAAGAAAAATGTAGTTGTTGTAGGGAGTCAGAAATAAAAATATTAGGAATTTAAATTGACATGATAATACAAAGAATATCCCCCACTGTGCATCAGACACTGCCAGGACAACAAAGCTCTCAGCAAACTGGTATTTCATACTAAGAAATGCACTTAGAAATCTACTGATCTGCCATTAAAAAATGATTCCCCCTCCTACCTATCTGACTCTGATCTATTTACACAGTACATTCATAAAATGTTGCTGTAACTGGCACACTGTTCAGTTTATGCAAGTGACAAGCAATCTAAGCAATTGGATTGGTTCCAGTGTAGTCATGATTTGCTCAAAAACTTACAGCTGGGATGCCATCAGGATTGCCTTTGAATTTTCTAGAAAGATCAGGATTAAAGGTTGGTTTTCTAATATAATATTTATGTACCGTACATAAATTAATGAGAGGTAACAAGCATTAATCACCTCCTGTCTGGAGCTCTTATACACATTAATGAAATTAGTTGCTAATTCCAGGATAAAGATACATGATATAATGAATATTTTGATACAAAAGATTGAAATTAAGACAGTCTCAGGTCCTGGAAGGGAAAGGTAGTCCTTCCTCCAAAAGAGATGGACCATAACAAAGTCAACAGAAGCACTGCTGCCCAAGATACATGAAGCACATGCCAGACGGATTGAGAACCTATCTCAGGTGATGAAAGACTTCCTACCAGAAAAACTACAAATAGTCCTGGAAAAACAAAGAGAGGACAGAATAGCACTACCTTGTACTCATTTTTCCTTCACATAAAATCTGGACAATATCAGCATTCTGGAGTCATGCTCTATTTCCCTATTTGCCTTTAGACATCCAGTTGAAGACGTTTCTACCTGTCCAACAAAGAAATTTTTTGCACTATATGGTTTGATTTTGTGCTAATGACACATCACATCTGTCACACATGAATTGTACATTGCCTCAACTGCCTGATTTTCATCTGTTTTAGGAACAGAATAAGATTTTAATCACTTCAGTTGAGACAGAAATCAAGACAATAAGATGCAACAAAGTAGCAAAAGCATTAAAGCAGTTTAAACCTTAGTACAATTTATGCAATTACTTATTTTGCAAAGGAGTTAGCAGTCCTAGGATACATCTGTATATTTTGCTTTAAGCCAAAATTGCTATGTCTTTTTGCAGCATGACAGGTCACCATAAATGTTACTAATGTGAAGCATGCTGAGAGGCCACTTCCTCAACACATCAAGGCAGTTTCCACCTCGGACAAACAAACTACCAGGGATGCATCCCATCATGATGCAGCTGCGTGCTACCACCTCCCAGGCTTTTCTGCTTCTTTCACAGTTCCCAGATAGGGTTTCTGAGCAGTTATGATGAATAATTTGGTGACTACCAGATCCTCAGTACTGCAGCCAGCATTGCTGCTGGTATATTTCTGGCTGATCTTCCCAGATGCACCACTCGGAGAGCAGAGGTCACGACTGGGCAGAGAAAACAGTTGCATTCCCAGCTTAAGCACCTATATTCCCTCCATGGATTTTATTAAGAGCTAAGATTTGAGATACAACTGTCCACGCATTTCCTGATGAATAAAACTGATAGAATGAACTGAAATCAGAGCCAAAGGGTTATGTTTGTTAGTCACCACAGATTATATAGCATCTACAACATGTGATTGCTATTTGCAATAACTTGCCATGCAAGAAAAGCATTTTCTTGAGCTGCCTGTGAATGTAGCAGTGCGAGTAAGGGCATTGTAAGTCATTAAGTTCTTTGCTCACCAGCTACAGGGGAGCCTGGAAGATATTTTTATTCTCAGATGAATCTAAAGAGGGGTGTGTCTTTCTGAAGCAAATGCCTCCTCCCAAAGGTCAGTCAAGGTAAGCTGAGAGACCTAACTGTGCACGTGTTAAGTGATGCTGTTTAAACCACATAAAAAAAATTGGAAGTAAGGGATGATTTCAAGTACCTTATGTGTGGAAAATTCCATGAAAAACAGAAAAACAGTTGAAACAACTCTCTTGCACAGCACACTCTGTGTGCCAGCTAGCCCAGAACAACAGCAATCACATCCCTTTACACAGTTCTGGAGGGATCAGGATGTGGCATTCTGGGAATAGGGTGGTGGGCAACATCTTGGCAGGTTCTATCAATACTAGGGGTTAGAAAGATAGAAATTTTAGCTAAATTACTTCCTCAGTGGAACCAGTTTGAGAAATGGGAATGTGCATGGACAGATTTATTTATTTTTTAGCCCAAATCAGTGACAAACTGAGCCATTTGCAAACATTCAGATTCAACATATAAATACCCTATTAAAGGAAGCAAATCATCAAGTGCATATTCTGCCCCTACAATGTTGTAAGTAGTTTGATTGGAAGAATCATAAACAATTGGTGCAAGGGCTGTTATGTTAGGCAACATAGGCAGCAGCCCTTTGCTCTGTATAAACGCTGCATAGTAGTTGACAAAAACCCTAGCATAGTAGTAAGCAAGTTTTCATACAGAAAATTAGGTTTAGTTACCAAGAAAGTGACAGTTGATGGATTTTGAATTTCTATAGCTACAATTTATTTCCTGAAATTAATTATGCTCATGAATAACACAAAAACATTCCATATTTGTTATGGTACTTATTTGCAACTTCTTTTTAATGATCAATAGATTACCTATATGTCTTCTAATTATTTTCTTACATAGAATGGGACTAAAATAAGAATTTTAGCACCTGGGTTGAACAGCCACTTTCATTATCTTGAAGGTAAGTGTGAACATATTAAGTTCATACAAGATCTTGGTGTTGTTCCCGAACAACTTATTTAAACTTCAGCCTTTTGACTAATTTTTTCAGGCTGCTTGCAGAATTAAGATTTTATTTGTAAAATTCTCAGTAGTTGCTGAGAAGAAAAATCTCAGGAGGTAATTTCTTTTCCAATTTGACTTTTCTAGCCCTAGGAACAGCAGTTTGGTGTTGATGTACAACTAGCACAATTACAGTTCACTCTGTCTTTTCTCTGCAGTGCTTCTGCACCAAGAGTTGTTTTCTGCAGTCTTCTAGCTATGAAACAAATGCATGCTCTATTTATAGATAAACTTCCTGTGACCCATGGAAAGATATTCTTGAACTTCCCCTTATATTTTAGCTTATTTAAAATCCCAGGAAAGTTATTTCACTTTTCATCTCCTAATGTCTTTAAAAAAACCCCAACTGTATAGATATGCATTAGCTCGCTATTTTTTTTAAGTGTTCACTGACATACTTGCTTTAAGTTATACCAGTTAGTTTAGATCACTACCATCCTGAAAAGATCGCATACATTTTTCAATAACCTCATAGCTTTTCTTCATTTTTGTAAACTGTTCCTATGACCTCATAAAACAGCAGTATATTAAACAGTATATTTAGCTTATGAAGAGATACTAAACCAAAAGGCATAAGAAAGCAAGAAGCAAGCAATATTTTTAATCAAAATCTGTTCTGTGATTTCAGATTATATATTTTTGATTAATCATGACATTCTGTTTTCCCAGGTAATACAACGAACATACCTGGTTTAAATTTTATCTCCAGCTATCATTATACCTCTACTCCTAGTTTTTGTTGTTGTAGTTTCTCACTCTATAAGAAGCAGAAGAAATTCAATTTCAGACATTTCAAGTATATATTTTCCAACATGTAGAAATTGACAGTATAACTCCTGGCCAAAAAAATTCTGAGCATCTGAGCAATAATGCAATAACAACATACAAACAAGGTTTATACAGCAACACAGAACACACAGAACAGAAGACTGTTTCTGTCCTTACACAGACTTTGCTGGTTACACACAGCTGTCTATGCCGTAGCTACTTTTGCTGTGAACAGGGACAGGTGGAAAGTTCAGAAGTATCAACATCTCTCATTTTTCCAAAAATAAACTAAAATAAATCAATTCAGAAATAATATTTAGGACATCTTGCTCCTATCCTGGTGAGTGTCAGAAATTTGCATATTGTATGCATTTTCAACAGTTAGCATCCCTAACTGCTATCACCAGTAGGTCAAATTATGAATCTTCTTGAACATTCTCTCTGGCAGATGCACTGACAGAAAAACCATTTGGCAAATTTATCTAGAACCACCAAATTCTTGAGTTCTCTGCTTGCTTTTAGAATTCCTAGAAACTAATAATATTGTATGCCTTATGGTTACAAGAGATAAAAATCCAGGAATCAATATCTTGAACTGCTTCACTAATGGTTTGCTTTCTGATTTTTTAAGTCAAGGCAACCCTTTCACGGTGCAAACACATCCATTGTTTGGGACATTAGAGAGACAATGTGTTAGGACACATATGCAGACACAAAGCTTAGAACATACAACAGTGGAAACAGCCAGAAAATTTGGGAGTAGCCTGGAATTCTGAAAAATAAATTAGCCTTTGCTGCTAAAGTTTTCTGTAATACCTAACTGATGCTGACATTTGTAACAAGTTTTCTAGGAGGAAAAGAAAATTTTCACCACCTTATTGAAGTATCCTGTAAATTCTAGAAGAACAGTATCCACAGAAATCAGTAGTAGCAGTCAATACCTTCAAGTATCATTGGAGAGAACTTAGAATTGAAAATTGCCATCAATTACTTTTATATTCAGATACTTCTATTAAAAATTACAGTCACTTTTCCAAATTCAGAGAAAGGTTCCCTACTTCTACTGATTTCCCAGTCATACAAAATACCAAAATTATGGGAAACTTGCTTTTGTTTTGCTTTCACTATGCTTTTTACTTTAAAAGACATTAAAATATGTGTAAAGCATTTTCTTTTTTACCCCCTACAGTTGTTCACCTGATATATAATACCAATAAATATTTATCAGAAGTTTATTGTACTCAAAATAAGTTTGCATACTGTGAAGGTCAAACAAACCTAGAAAAGGAGTTTTTGCATAAACCATGTAGCACATGGCGCATTGCACTAACACAAGCAGACAGCTTTCCCTCCCTCCCATCCTTCCAAATAACCAGACTCTTCAGATCTTCAGGTACTAACATGGGTCCATATTAGTGCTGGCATGTGACCTACTTTTAAGACCTTGTTACTGCGCTCTGCTTCTGTGCAGAATCCCACCTTTGCTAATACCAGAGATTTGGATTCTGGTAGCACTTTCACAAGTTCCCTTTGCACTCTTTCCTCTTCATTCCCACTGCCTCTGCTCTTCACAGAACCTTCCACATGCAGAGTGTTGCAGACACCTCTCCCTCCTCTGTGCCAGGCAATTGCATTGTTTCAGTGAGCATGGTCTTGTCCTTACTTGTCTCCACGTGTTTTGCTATCCCACTGAGTTTATTAAACCAAAATTTAATGCTCAAAATTAAAATTATGATTGTTCTACCTTTAATGGGAGTTTTTGTTACACTTCCTTGATGCCTGTCTCCTGCCTCATCTAATACTCGTTTATTTATACTGCTCCAGAAACTGAAAAGCTGATCTAGGAGTCCTTGGGTATCAGAATAAGGATATTTAGGGGTTTTTTTTCCTAATCACATGAATTTTGTATACTACTTCATTCTGGGAAATTGTTGATAGCAGAACTCGACAGATTTTTTTTTTTTTGCTCGGAAATAAAGCTGAAACACTACATTCTCTTCATAGGAGAGAAGGAACCCCAATAAATTTTTTGGAGTACTTTGAGATAGTACTGTGATCTTACTTTCAGAAAAGTTCTTCTTTGGCTCTAGTTGAATTTAACCTTTCCTAGGGGCAGGAGTTTTACAGCATTACTGTATAGTTTCTATCAGAAAACTTCGTATTTTAACAAATGTTTTATGGAAAAGATATTCTCATTTACATAATGTTAAGTACCTTGAATGTCTTTTCCCACAATTGGACTTTGTTGGTGTATTTCCTGCACTTTGCATTGGTTTTGTGTGCTCTGTCTGTGTGAGATTACATGGGGTTTT
>WBMY01010283.1:20795-36029 GCA_013397315.1 Donacobius atricapilla
GGGGTTTTCCTTAACTTGAAAAATCTTATCTTTTGTTGACGGGAGTGACCTTTACTATTTTTAGAACATAATGCAAGACCCATCTTTTCTCATGAGCCTTTCCTCAGTAATGAACAATGACATCATAACCCAGGAGTATTTTTAAGAAAATAATCAGACCCTTACTAACTAGATATGAAAAACTAAATTGAAATAGGGAAATTGAGGCCTTTTACAAGACACTTCTGCACCAGAAACTCCTGCTTATAACCACAGTAACTTTGCTTTACCTAGGCAAGGTGATGACAACAAAAGAATTACAGCAATTTAGGTTTCATCAATCACATATACACCAGGTTCTCAGGCAGGATTAAACAGGATTAAGCTACTGGGACTTCTCTAGGCTTCATACACCAAGGCCATGTCTAGATGACAATAACAGAAACATCACAGAGTATTATACTGCATTTGGAAGGGCCCCATGAGGATCATCAAGTCCAACTCTTGAGTGAATAGTCCACCCATGGGCTTGGTGTTATTAGCAGCAAGCTTTTACCACCTGAGTTAATCTCAGGTTTATTGTACACCTTGGTTACAGTGCAGCCAAAAGACCATTCTCATCCACAGAAAAAGCCAGCACCCCAATGGTACACTGCTGTGTCTCTCATCCATCCAGAGGCTGACTACACACCACACTTCTGCTCAAAGACTCAGATCCTAACTTTCAAGATAAGTAATTTTTAACCAGAATATAAACCAGAAGCATGGAAAATCTTCATGGAATCCATAAGAACCCTTCAGGCATTTCAGCCACTGCTGGACTGATGCTTATTTTTACTTCTAATCCTTGCCAACATCATAAGAAATTTATCATTCCCTTACAATTCCAACTAAAATGACCATCTTTAAACCATGAAATACAGATTGACTTCAAATTTTAATACTAAAGGATGTAGAAGGCACTCAAATACTACAGTCAGTGTCTGGAGTACAAAACCCCTGAAGTCAGATAAATACACTCTTGTGCAGGAGAAAAAACATCTGTTTGGTGCAAGTTAACATTTAAGAGTATTCAGATGGAAATATGTTGGTGGGAGGATTTAGTCACAGAGGAGGAGGGATTGCTACTGTTTTGCTGTACAAAGTGACTCGTCCTTACTCTGGAGAGGTTTGAAAAGCAAAGGGAGGAAGCAGACACTCCTTCATCATGGCCACTCTCTGGGAAACTTGACTGACATCAGTCATCAGGGTAAGAACTAAATCTGGGGCAGACAGAGAAGTTCAGAGGGAAAAATATTCTACTGCCTTGGGACAATAGGCATTTTTGAACATCATATATACTTGCTATAACAACAATGCCTTATTGACATCCTTTCCTTAAAAAGGAAACTGCCTTTTTCAGCACACATCTGTTTCCCACGTGAAGCAAGTGACTTACCTGGTTAACTTCAAATATTCAAAAAAACCCACATAGCAAAAGGGCAAAATTTTTTTCTTAGTAAGCAAATGGGCTTATAAATGATGAGTTCTGAATGGTTAGCATGCAATGGATTCTCCCACTCATGAGCTACAAATACACTGCACATCATCAAGAGCTTTTAATGATTTTGTCATCTAGCTATTTCAGAAATGTTTTTAGATTTCTGCAATATGTTCAGCAGTGAAAGTGGCATATATCCAATGTTAACAATAGACTCTAAGCTATGAGTCACCAGACAAAAACAAAAAAACCCCTGCAAGGATAATGTTTAGTCATATTTGTCAGAATATATCATACCAAGCAAATGCAACCCTCAGGGTTCTCAAACTAAATCTATCAATGCAGAACTCTTAAATTCAGTGAGAAGTTTTACCCTGCTTTAAAATTCAAAATACCTTGAGGCTGCATCATTTTTGTAAACAACAAAAAAAGTGTTTATGAAATCTTCAGCAGCACTTGATGAAAAGTTTTATTCTCAGTGCAGAGAGCCTTTTGACTTTGGGGGTTGGAGGAGGTAGGAAAGGAGGGACTATGGTCTAGCATGTTGTACGAAATATTCATATTTAGGAGTCTGGGTCAGTCTTTAAAGTCTGAAAGTTGTGTCATGTTTCTTGAATAGAAGATGTCAGAGCCCTTTTGAAAATCTTTTCATTATTAGGGTTAGCCAGCAGGAAAATCTGACAAAAAATCTTACATCTAAGAGTCAGTAAGGTAGTGAGTGCCTCTGCCAGGTCATGAACCTTCGGCCCAGAACCTTCCTCTGTCGCCTCAAAGTACTGAGCGAGGTCCATTCTTCTCACAATAACTGGCTATTCTGCTTTGGAAACCATTCTGCTTTACCCTGTTTAAGTTGTTCTGCTGCACAGTAAAAGGATTCAAGATTCATTTGACCAGAAAGAAAAAACAAGCGTCAGCTTGGTTCAAGAGCCAGGTAATGATCACACTTACCAGAGTCCTTACTTGTAAGAATGTTTTAGGCATTTTATCACTGATCTTTGAACAATCTACAGGAACATGCAAAGCAGCCCATGCCCTGATACCCAGGAGAGCAGGAGGGATGTGAGTTCAAACTGTCACCAGCAGAGGATCAAACTGAACTTGGAAGCACAGCAATGGCTTCAAAATTTCACCAAATGTTTGCAATTTCCCACCTCCTCCAAATTCCATAGCCAGAGCACCCTTTTATTAACATTCACCACATAAGCAAGAATTTCCAGCTAGTTAGATCTCTCATGTTGTTTCTGCAACAGGTCTCACTTCTTTAGTAGTATCAAACCCTCACCACTTGCAAGAAAATATTACAGTCAGTTATGGAAAGGGACAGCAGGAGCTGAGCACCAAGTACCAGCATGTCACTGGACAAACAACCCAAAATTATAGTTTCCCCTTCAGTAAATTTTCCTATTTTCAAATAAACACAGTCAAAGTACAGTTATTATGAGAGCTCCTCTCTCCGTGCAGAGCATGTACCTCCAAAGTCTAATCTTAGTAAATTTCTGCTCCATTTCTCATGTAACAGCTGCTGTTGGACAGGACAGTCTTAAAAAGGCAGCAGGAGTGAAAGCACTGACAATCACTGGTAGACCTAACTGAATTTCTAAACCTGCATTCAAAAGTATATAAGGAGAATATTGCCCATCGAGACTTTGGGATGGATATTTGTGAGAATGAAGGGCACAAGACTGCAATTTCTTGTAGGGTAATTTCTTATCTGGAATCCAGAGAAGTTGAACCTACTGGCCTCATTAGTCTATCTTTAGACTCTAACAGGTATTTAGACAAGGATTTAAATTACTAAAAATCACTTTGGAGAAAAAAAAAATAATACTAAATTTCATTGCTGGGTTTCAAGGTCTAGTTCATTATTCCAGCTTGAAAAGTAGACACAGAGCATTCAAATGGTTCTGTTCAGAAATAGTATTATAGGATTAAACAAACCTAAGTAGAGCTAACAAAGACAAAGAGAATGAATTAACTGAATTAAGAGGGAGGAAGTTTTTTTAATTTATCAAAAATCTAGGAAAAAACACAACCCATTTTGCTTTATAGAAAAACAAGTTTGGAAGCAAATTATTTGCTCTCTGTTTTCTCCTACCTCCTCTCTTCCTTTCCTTTACAGGTGCACAATCCTAGTGAGTTTATTGCAGAGTAAAGAGGCAATGTTTTCTGTTTCTTTGGCAGGACATCAGTACTTAGCAGTTGGTGGGCCAGGAACCTCCCCAAACAAATTTGCTGTGAAACAGCAGCACCTTTTTGCATTGGAACAATCTAACAAAAGCAACTACACCACAGATGGGAAATCCTCCTGCTGTTAGTATGCATAGCTGCAAGTGTTGGGTTTAAAAACCAAAGAGCAAGATGGTTAAAAAAGAAATTTTCTAATCAGCTTCCTGACTTCTAAATGTTGAGTGTTTCATCCCATATATAACAGTGTTCCAAAGTTTCTCAATTAAGTGATAAAGTATCATTAGCCCTTAATTAAAAGTTTATAATATATTTCACAGAAAACCATTAACTTTCTCCCATTACCTGGTTGTTATGTTTATCTGGTCATATACAGAAAATCCTGTTTTAATGTACAGAAAGTCCCGTTCAAAGTCACAATGGATTTATGTCTGCCAGTTCCTCTTTGTACAAGTGAGCCCTTCCTTGGAACAGCAAGGCATTTATGTTAGCAAGAGGCTGCAGCGTGAGCCTCTCTGCACCTGGAAATACTGTGGTGAAGAGCTGTAAGGGCTAGTCTGAGCAAGTAAATTCCATTGCATGGATATTCAGAAGCTGATTTTGAAACTAGCTTCACTGAACATTTTTTCTTTCCCCTTCACTCTTTTTTAAGGTCAAACCTTAGACTGATGCACCTGTTGCAGAGCATTAACAACACCTGCTTTCTGTGCAAATACTGAACCGCCCAGACTCACTACATATGCATGGCAGCCCAAAGTCCTCAGAAATCTTGCCAGGCAGCCAGCCCAATGTGGAACACAAAACCATCTGCTTCTCTGCCTGGCATGTTGGAATTCCAGTGGTTCTCATCCAGGAGATTCAGCAGATCCATTCAACAGAGCTGCAAATGGAAGTGCTGAAACAGCCAAAGACTGCAGGGTTAGTAAGTGACTGGGGGTGCTCCAGACCCATTGCTTCCTGGCAGCACAGATTCCACATAACCTCCTTGATGGGCTCAGGGATAGATGACTCAGCAGAAATCCAGAAAGGATTCCTGCAGAATCCAGAGAAACATCATCTCTGCCAACATTTTCAATTTCATAGATTCAGCAAGTGTGAATGAAATCCAACTTTTTTTTCTGATTGGCTTTATTACTACAAAAGAGTAATACCAAATCTTTTGCATCACAACTGCTGTTTAGCACTATTAATCTTTTCTCTGTTGCAGAAAACAGAATTGGCAGTATCCAAAGAAATATGCTGGACCAGCTCACATCACACACTTTTATTTTGTTGTGCCACAATTCATATTTCAGAAGAGTTCCAGGTCAAAATTACATTTAAGCCCAATAAGTCAGTAAGCCAAGTCCATCAGCGCTGGGGGTAATGCCTCTGGGGCAGTGTATTTTAAAGGAGAAAAAACCTATTGTACAACCACAACTGTGAGAGAAGAGTGAAAGAAATAGCCATGCAGGAATCAAAGCCAAGGAAAGAGGAGGGGGAGGAGGTGCTCCATGCTTAATAGCTGAGGGTCCTCTGCAGGCTATGGGGAAGACCACAGGGAGACAGCTGCGCTCTTGAGCCCATAAAGGCCCATAGTGGAGCAGAAACCCACCCACAGCCCATGGAGAGCCCCAACACCAGAGCAGGTGCATGCCTGAAGGTGGCTGCCGCCTCTGGAAAGCCAGTGCTGGAGCAGGGCCCTGGCAGGAGCTGTCTGTCCAGGGGGAGAGGAGCCCATGCAGGGGCAGGGCCTGTGACACCCTGGGGGACCCATGCTGGAGCAGTTCATGAAAAACTGGAACCCATGAGAAGGACTCAACTTGGAGAAGCGTGTGAAAGACTGTCTCCCGTGGGAGACACGCCACGCTTGAGTAGTGGAAGAGGGTGAGGAGTGCTCCCACAGAGGAGAAAACAGCAGTAGGGACAATGTGGGTTGACCTGAGTGTGTGACAAATTGACTGCAGAATCCACTCCCCGTCCCCCTGTACCACTGGGAGAGAATGTGGGAATGAAGTTGAGCCCTGGAAGAAGGGAGGGTGGAGGAAAAGGTGATTTAAATATTGGGGATTTTTTCTCATTATTCTGCTTTGATTTGAATGATAATAGATAAAAATAATTTCCCCAAACTGAGCTTGTTTTGCCCATGCTGGTAATTGATAAGTGTTGTACTTATCTGTAACCTACAAGACTTTAGTTATTTTTTTGCCCCTGTCCAGTTGAGGAGAATGAGTGGTGGAAAAGTTTGATGTGCACCTAGTATTTACCATAGTCAGTTCCTTTCTCATGCTTTTCTTTTTGAGTACTTGTGAGAGCTTTCAACCTCACTTTCTAGTCACTGAAGCCTTCTGGTTTTGCATAGGAAAAAATACATGACAGATTATAAAAGTGACTGTTTTGCCTGGCCCCAGCAGTGAGTTTAGAGGGATGTAGCTTGCTGACTTTGCATGTGTCATGGTTTAACCACAGCCAGCAACTCAGCCCCACATCT
This sequence comes from Donacobius atricapilla, assembly GCA_013397315.1. Lineage (NCBI taxonomy): Eukaryota > Metazoa > Chordata > Aves > Passeriformes > Mimidae > Donacobius > Donacobius atricapilla. Next base: position 26,909 of record WBMY01010283.1, read on the forward strand.
CAGCAGCTCAATTCCCCTTTGTTGGGACTGGGGTGAGAATTGAAAGGGTAAAAGAAAACTTGTTGGATGAGATAAGAAGAGTTTAATAATTGAAATATAATGTAATAATAACAACAACAATAGTAATAGTAATAATAAAAATAAATTGCAACAGAATAAAAATAAAAATAGGGGAAAGCAATGAATTGAGATGAAAACAATTGCTCATCACCACTTGCTGGATACCCACCATTTACTGAGGAATGGCCCTCCTGGCAAGCTTTCCTCCTAGTTAATATGTTGAATGTGACATCCTGTGGTATGGAATATGCCTTTGGCCTGTTGGGGTTAGCTGTCCTGCCTGTGTCCCATCTCAGCTTCTTGTACCCTCCAGCCTCCTCTCTGAGAGGGCATCATGAAACTGAGAAGTCCTTGACTTAGGGCAAAAATTAAAAGATCAGTGTGTTACCAACATTATTCTAACTCTAAATCTGAAACACAACTGCTAGGAAGAAAATTAACTCTATCCCAGTCAAATGAATGCCATGAAAGAAAGTCAGATGTGGAGCACACCCTTCTGCAGCAGCCCTTTAACTTTCCTAATTCTTCTCTGTTTCACAGTAAAAAGAAGTGCTGTCCCCTTAGGTTATGTGAAAATGGAGGTGTACAGATTTGATCAGTTTTTCAGTACATGTATGAGAGAAAATATTCAGTGGGAAAGGTGGAATTTTTCACTGGAACCAAATAGTGAAAGTAAAGAGAAAAGAGCCACCAGGATCTTTAACCCAGGGAACCTATGTCAGCGCCAAATAGCAGTTAAATCCACACAAAGAGTCTGGATTTGTTATGGTGTTCGTTGGGGGTGAGGGTAATTGGGTGCAGAGCAGATTGCTTGATCTAGGAGAAGAATCCTTACATTCAAGGCTGGTTGTGATCTCAGAGGATAAAGACTGCCTTAGTGAAGAAAAAGCTGAAACCTCCCACCAAACTAGCAGGTCTACTTAATATATTTTTAGCTTCAATAAAAAAGTGTATTTTCCTGAAGCTATTCTGTCAAGTATTCTCTCTAGTTTAAATTGTCATGCCTGCTGTCACTTCAAGAATACAATTACAGTCAGTCCCTCTGTTGGTAAGGCTAGCTCTTTCAGTGTAAAAGCCTTCCCACTGGAGGCAGAGCTGCAATTATAGCTTGTTTGATACAAGTTACAGTGATGCAGGAGACTGACATCTTGAAAACTCAAACCTTATAACAGACTCCATTTTAAGGTACTTGGCTTTGAGCGGGTTTTATACATAAAGTGCTCCTCTACCCCTTATTTGCTTCCTTATTCTTCAGCAAAACAAAGGAAGCTGGCTAGAGCCTGCAATTCGCACTACTGGCTTTACCACTGGGTGTGTAAAAAAAGGCTTCTGGTGCAATTTTTTTCTATGCTTCTTTGAATACAAGTCTTCCATGTAAAAAAACGCCGAAACAAACCCACATGCAAAAAAAAAAAAAAAAAAAAACACAAAAANNNAAAAAAAAAGAATATTATATAGCACATAGGGTATTATGGATCATGAAGTAATTTGTAAAAAGTAGTATAGCATTACTTACAGCATTTCCCACCTAAAAAAAAAAGATAGAACCAAAGCTTTTTTTTTGCTTTCAAACCCCCCCAAATAACATGAATACTATCCACTTCCCCCAAAGAATAATAGAACGTACAGCATAAGTGCTGAGAAAAGCCGGAAAGGAAAAAAATGACACCAATAAAACCTTCATCCAAACATCTTGGTTTCAGCAATTCTGTTATATTTTAGGGTGAGGACCAAGCCTCTGATCTGCAGCTGTCCCCCACTGAAGTCACTCGGATGCACTGCTGGGAATGAGACCAGGGACAGCTGGAGCATACGAGTCCCCCTCCGCCACCCCCAGCCACACACTCCCTTTAGCTGGAACTGGCAGTTCCCTCTCTGCCTGAGCTGGCAAACTGCGGGAAGGACAGCCAGTCACCTGTCGGATTAATTTACTTTCTATCTGCTTAACTGTGACAGTCTCTGGAGTCATTCATCCTACAATCATTAACATTAAACAGCTAGCAGCAGAGGAGAATCCAGGATAAGTGTGTGTGACCCAAATATAATATTAATGGTCTGTCCTGGACTGAACACAAGTGCCGAGAGGGAAAAGTTAAATAAGAAAAACAGGGTTCTCCCTCAGAGGTATTCCTAAATGAGTGCTAAATGAAGGTGGTTAAGAGTGCTTCTGCTGTTGAAAATCAAGTGGCCCTTGGGATATGAGACAAAGAGAATATGCTGGTGACTTAAGAGATATTTAAAAAAGCTGAGAGCTTGCAAGGAGAACATACTCCGCCAGCATCCTAGTCAAACTCTCCTTTGGGAATATTCACCATGTGTACAGAAATATATACAGCTTCATCTGGAAGAGGCTGGCATTTTTTCATCCTTTCTCTTTCCAGCAGAGGTAGTGGCCATGAGGTTGATTGTTACACCTTGCTTGCTCCTCTTCATGACAAGACAACTGTGACTAAAGACTTAAAAGCACCCACTTTCTCTGCCACCCTCCTCTGCTCTGTATTCGTCTCTCCATTCCTAGTGATTTTTACCAGCCTTACTCTCCATTTACTGGCATGTAATTTACCTCTTCTTCAGTCTGTTGAGTCCTGCCATTGCCTGTTCAACCTTACCCAATCTGTCCAGTGATCCACCTATGGCCTGTCATATTTCATATTTAATTTCCTTCTGCCTTTTGTTGCATATGCAAATTATAGATTGATATACTTTCCTCTGCTTTTCTTCTGCCCAAAAAGTAAAAAAATCTGAAAAAATACCCATCACACTCTAAAAGTTCATTTGAACATGTCAGAAAACCAGAGTCTAAAATTAGACTCACAGAAAAATTTATTAATTTGGGCTCAGAAGTGTTCTAAGGTTGACAAGCACTTTCTTCCACTCTCCAGTATAGGTAAAGAAGAGTGAGCTTGTATCAATACTGTTGTATTTGTATTTTCCTCTAGGGTAGCTTGTACGTATGAAACCTGGACTACTAACAGAAATCTCCCCTGAAGCAAAGAATCCATCAGCACCGGAAGAGTTGCTTTTCTTGGCTTGTATGCACCCTGGAATAAATTCAAGTCTTTCGACTACCCTTACCTGTACCATAAAATTGACTTGTCCCACATTTATGGTCACTGCATTTCCAGATCCTTTTGTGTGGCATCTCTGACCCCGAGTCTTAACCTTTTGCAGTCAGTTATTGCCTGCTTCTTTCTATTGATAGTATTTTGTCCTTGTCTTGGAAAATTTCATATTGTAAGATTAAGGAATTACTTTTCATTTTTTTTCAATAGCATATTAAAATCCCGATCCTATTCTCTAGGGTTTTGACAAACTTTGCTTTTGTTTTACTATCTCAGATTTCATGGTTGCATTTTGTCTTGTTTTACTCATTCAGTTTTGGGGTTCAGTGGCTGTTGATCACTAGGAGCTGCTATTCGAAACAAATTAAGGAGAAAAAATATTTTTCATAATGTTACATGCATGTTTTATTGGTTGAAAGGTCTGTGAATTGTGTATGGTTGCAATGATATATTTTTGCATTTAATTTGCCTTATTCTATTCTCAAAGAAATATTAGGAAAGAAAAAGATGAATTATTTTATGTGTTGTGAGGTTAAAGATCTGAACAGGTCTGTCAGGAAAAGCTGTTTTTAATTTCCTGACATAAAATGCTAATTATGCCTAATTATATTTCATAAGTTGTGCATTGTGCTTTTTTATATGTCTGAGTCTTTCATGTCTCTCCCTTGAGTCCCTCGATTTAATAACCCAGATAGCCAAGTGTCCTCACATCTAATTAAATTCCCTGATGCACATTAGAAACCAGCAAAAAATTCCCAGTCCTGAGACCATGATAGTATTGTATATGTGACTGATAAGCACTATTACCTGGGGAAAGCTGGTTTACATGATACAGAGAGACATAAACCTCACTCTTGCTGGAGAAAGCCAGCTAATCTCCTCAGGGCTGCTCACATCTTCTTCTGCACACTATTTCCATGTGTATTCCAGACTGCCTATACTGCAGAGAGGTGAAGACTTCTGTAATTTATTCTGACATGGCAGAAATAATATTAATTTCCCTTCATCATGTGGTAGAACTTTAATCTTCAAGAAAAAAGTACATTGGCTGAGTCCCATCCAGTCTAAAATTAGAGATTGTATGGGCAAATATTCTATCTAACCAAAACCTTTCTGGGCTTGGAACCTATCTTTTACTGCCTGTAAATAGCATAGGATACTGTCATGAGACATATATTTCTGCTAGGTTCCTCATATTATATAGGTTAAATCTGAGCCTTCATTTTCAACATTTCTCTGATTGTCAAGTAAATGTAATGGTGAATTAGCCCTTGTGATTAACAATTTATGCTAGTGTGTTTATTATTGAGTAACTAAGAGGGCATAAGTTCTAATTGCTATAGGAGTGCTCAGAAAGTAGGGATTAAAACTTTACATGATTCCTCATTACTCAGAAATATTCTAGATGAACTTATGTGGCTTGTCTAATCACCACTATGACTACTTCCATGCAGTAGAGAGCTGCAAAACATGATGGCAACAGAATAGTTTGGAATCCTCTATCATGAAAATCCCCAACTGACTTTCATTAAACTCAGAACAATCAAAACACTTTGTCAGAATTCTTCCAACCTCTGGACATTTGAAACACTGACATCTGATAAAATGTCAGCAAGACATCTAACATCAAGCCGATTATTCTATGGAAAGACCAGCCTTTAGCATTTTCCTCAGAAGATGCCTCGCCTATGACAAAAGGAAAAAAAAAAAACCAGAAAAAAAACAGAGAAAGAAACAGGCAGGAAAACCAGTGTCTCATGTGGAACAAGGTAGATTTGTTATTCTAAGGACTTCTTTCCTCTTGATTTTTGAGCCCGCTTCAACAGAAAATTAGACTGGTTCTGTGATTACATCTATGATTTTTATATGTACATAGAACTTCACTTATTTCTATCCCCCTTCTAACTAGCATGTGTTGTGTTTTACTCTGTTTTCTCCTATGTTAAAAGGGTGGATGATAAATTCCTGGGTAATACCAACACCAGAGTCAAAGAGTTCAATTCATATTCAATTACAGTTGATTAAAAATCCACAGTAGTGTTTGCCAAGGTTGAGAATAGGACTGCATTCATGCTCAAATGCACGCACACATAAGAGGGGGGGTTCCCTACTTGAGGTTGAACAGGATGTTATCTTTCTTCAAAGGAGAGGGGAAAGAGAATAGCTGTTGAAAACTGGAAAACCTAGAAAAATGTTTGACAATAGAACTTCTTAGCTAAAATGAAGGTCTTACACAATAGATTTTTTTAGTAGATGGGAAGGTTTTAAAGATTTCTGGCCATGTGAAACTCCTCCCCCACTTCCTTGGGCACAAATCCAAAAACAACAGGGAGGTACATTGGTTGTAAGTGAATATCAAAATAGGCTGGAATCCATGACCTTTCTGAACTATGAACCTCTTTAGTTTGTAAACTGGAGTCTGGATTTACAAGCATCACCAGCAGTTGATACCTAGCCCTTGATCAGTTTGCAGGTGATTTGCACCAAATCCCTGTTGATGCTGACTCCAGTGAGTGCTTTATTGTATTTAAATGTCTGTGTTTACACTGATTATTGAAAGCTCTTCAAGCTCAGTGCTTGAGACTTTTTTGGGCTTTGCACTTTGTGCTCTTTCACATATATGTTGATTGTGCTTTGGTTCACAAGGGACGATTTGAAGCGCTGATTGCTTCTGCCTTTTTTGGCTTAGAAGGATGCAAAATTATAGTGACTATGGAAACATTTTGCTTAAAACATTGAAAGAAATGAAAATACAGTAAATTACCGTGTATTCAGGTTTCATTACACTTCCTGTGGATGCTGGACTGCAGAACACACATCCATGGGAGATCTCATTAACCCAGCATCTGCTTGTCTCGTGGTCTCTGCAGGTGCGCTACACCTAGCTGTAATCTCATGAAATACAGCAAATTCACACAATGTTTTTATACATCGCTAGCCATAAAGAAATAGACTTTCATTTAAAAAAGGCTGTTGTTGTACCTCTCTCTCCTCTTAACTGCAGCCTGAAATTAGTAGAATTTCAAGCGCTTGTCAAACACAAATGCTCGTGGCACATTCTTTAGCTGAAGAATTATATTTTACAAAAGTTCCTGATGTTTCAACCTCACCCTGAACTCCCTAAATAAACAAAGAAATATGACAGTTTCTAGTCAGTTTAAATAATGCATTTTGACAATTTTTAAATGTTTTACATTTTATGTTATAAAAGCAAAGTAATAGCTTCAAAATACAATTAAAGTAAAAAAAAATCTAATTTTAAGTGATGTTTGTTGATATTGCAGTCTTTCTCACAAAACAAAAATATCACACTTTGAAATTCATTTATATTAAATTAATAGGCTTTTAATTCTTCATATGAAAGCTGCTGAAAAAATATTTCTCAGTTGCAATTTAGGGTCATAGAAAAGGTATGGTAAGTGAGATAACAAGTTACAGGGTTTTTCTGAATCCATTCTCATGAACTCAATGGGATGAGGACCAGAAAAAAGTATGTCCTGTTTCTTGGAAGAACATGCAGCCCAAGTTGTGTGTTAAATATATAATGTATGTTTAAAATAATGCATGTTTACAGCAGAAATGCAAGGATATAATTCACAGGTAAAAATCCTGTACTCTTTAAGGATGTAATATGGCAAATTCCCCGTAAATATATTTGACAGAAGTCTTTATTACAAAGTTTATCTCTGCACAAATATACTCCATATATACAAAACCCACCTATTGTCAAGTATTCTTTCTCATTTGTTTTTTCTAAGTGTGGCTAGAAATGGAAAAATCCCTGGAGGCTCAATCCAAACTCTCATCCACTGTCAGTAAAACACCAAGTGCTGGAACCCAAGTTTCATGACAGACACTATCACATCTTGTGGGTACAAATATAAATAAGATAATGTAAACTACAGCTTCCACATCCAGTGAAGATTTATTGGTTTGGGCCTGAGTGAGGACCTTGTCTGCAGAGAATGGCTAAGTGGTGCCTGCCAGACCTGTAATACCTTGGCACTAGGAAGCTGTGCAATTCCTTAACAAAATTACATTTGGGGGAAGGAAGAATTTCATCTTTTATGCATTTGTTGGTCCATATTCATATATTTTGGTCTCAAAGTGGACACACTCTTCACTATAATGTAAAATACAGAGTAAGATCATATTTAAAACTAGCTGAGGTCCAAATCACAGGCTGTTCTGCATGCAGAAGTGTGGTGTGCCCTGGCTTTGAGTCTTTAGAGTTTTGGGTGTTTAATAAAGCATAGGCTGAATTGAAAATCTTCCAGTAGCAGCCACAACACTTATTCCCATGGAATTCTTTGAAGTGCAGGATGAAGTACAGCCACTGTGTTGACTTTCCCGCTCCCCTGCTTTTATAACTTCCTTCCACTATCTATGACCTTATTTTCCAAAATCTAATGGCCTGGAATCTTGAAGACCTCCTACTTCTCTCACCAAGGAATGGCATCAAAAGGTTTTTAAAAGAGGGAGACAGAGGTTTTTCCTGGCACCCCATTCTATGTCTTCATCATGCTAAAAAGCATGAAAAGAAATTTTAAGAGTTGACTATGATTATTATTTCTTTTGTTATTTATTATTGTTTTTATTGTTATTATTATAATATGATGTTGAATACTTTGTCCATTATCTACCAGCAAGTAGCTACATTAGTAATATTAATTTTGTAATAATGAGATTCTTTGCATTACTTTTTGGCTTTACTTACAAAGAATTATCCCTACTGAGAAGCAACATTCCTCTATTACATATGTTTAATTTTAATATATTCACAGGGATCAACAGCTCAGCAATTGATGACAATGCAGTGCTATAACAGACAGCATTAAATTGCAGGAGATACTAATCAAATATATTGTTTGATGCATAGACCTATATGTCAGAAGATGTATTTTTCATCTAGCAGTTTTTTCTCAGTCAGAGACATTATCAGACTTGAAAGTGATCCCTATGGTTTTATAGGGCTGCTGGATTTGAACTCAAATCTAGCTGTATAATGCCATAAATTACATGAACAATTGCCAAGGTCACTTCAGATAGCCTTATTGCTTTTTTTTTATTCAAGGAGATAGCCATTCAATAGTGAGAAATATGGTATCCAGGAATTCCAGCTTGCCCTCATGTAATCTCCTTCACAGAGCGCAACAAAGAACAATGGTGTGAAGCACAATGACCTCAGATGCTTAAAGTCTCTCAAACTATTTATGAATGTGGAGTGGAGTCACTAAGCATGCATTCAGGATGAGGAAACCTTGACCAGAAAGAGGCATTTTAGTTGTGAATTATTTTTGTATGAGGAAGTTTTTGCAGAATGCAGTAAGTACACGTACTGTGATATTAAGCCAAAGACAAGCACACATTTTTTGAGTTATTCTGAGGGAGCATAATACCACTTCAGAATTTTGTGAGAGCAAACACAATAGGAAGTGTGAATGCCTTCGAGAAAATTCTTGTTACTGTGACACGCTTGTACACCTGCAGCAGTGGAGATCTAAACTGTTAGAGATTTCTTCTAGCATTACAGTGATTAAACTGGTTTACTTTGATTTATGAACCAGAGGGTGTGTTTATCCAAAGAAAAAAAAGAACATATTATTTCTTGTTGGTAAACAACCTGCCTGTGTAAATAACTTATTGTCAAGCAAGAAATTTCATCCAAATTATCCACAGCAAGGGAGCTGTGATGTGCCCACACAACAGGTCTTAATGTATCTGTGATTGTGTGTGTGCATGCATGGCAATATAGCAAAAATTTCTACAATAGGACACAGGAAAATTTGGGGGCTTGACCAGAAGATCTGTATGTGTTTGACACTTCTGCCAAATAAAAAGTAAGCAAAGAAAAAGCGTGACTTACAGTTTTAACTCTATTTCTATATTTACAGCATCTGCAGTCAAACATGTTATCCTCTCTGTTGCACGCTATAAAAAGCAACTCTTACATGCCCTCCACCCTAAAACTTACATCACCTTTGTAACAAAAAAAAAAA
>WBMY01010283.1:36068-74258 GCA_013397315.1 Donacobius atricapilla
GAATCAGCAGGAAATTTTTCACTGGAAAGAGATAGATGAACTAAAGGCCAAAAAATGTAGTGGGACTTTTATGCCCAGGAGCAAATGTCAGAGATATTAGAAAGTGAAATAATAGATGCTTGGGAGTGTCAGTTTAGAGATAGACAAATCTGGATGTGTCCTTACTCTCCATATTAACCAGGCATTTTAAAGAAGAGTATACTGAGACAGAAAGGTAGATCCTGTATGTGAAGACTGTGTATAAGTAAAACAAGGCAAATACTAAATTCTGAAGTAACATCTCATGTAGTATTTTGTGTATTATATAAAATGTATCTGTCACGATTTATTGTGTCAAAGACATCTAAAACAGGGGAAAGGCCCTTGAAACTATGTTTGGTTATTATAGACAATACCTAAAAACGTATTGGAGATTCTTAGAATACATTTCAAGCTTTTGAGAGAATTCTGATTCCTGTTTTGTTTGAAAGTCATTAACAAGTGTGCAGTCGCCGTATTCTGTTGTTACTGCTATTGCACACGGAGTCCTCTCTGAGGCATCATAGCTAAGCTAAGAAACAGAAAGGATAATTAAGGACCTAGAAAATAAAAACATGGGAACAGAATGACAGCAAACTCTACCTGAGACTCTAGAATAGCACCTGGTAACCACAACTGCTACATGTCCTATAATGCCTAGCTCAGAATCAGCCTTACTTTCACTTAGAAACTGTGGCTCCAAAGCCTTACACTGCTACTACATACGTCTCCATTATGGGCCTACAGAGATATGGTTACTGGATATGACACTTGAAAATAACTTTCAAATAAAAATCTCAGTTCTCAACAGACAACCTTCTTTCAAATTGTATTTTATTTTCAGTCTATTTCTGTATTATACTGTTGTAATCACATAGCATCCCTAAATAAGGAACGTGTGTTGGTATCTCATGATTCCACCTATGCCTTACAAGACAAACTTTTTTTTTTGGGGGGGGACTTTTTAGAGATATCAAGGGCACACACTGTGCAAGGATTTTAATAATACTGCAAGCATGGTCATGTCCTTCATATCTGAAAAATGAAAAACTACTTCTAAGGTTATATTAAGTATCACAGTTGCAAGATGAACAGGTTGAAGAAGGTTACTAACACCTATATCTTCATTTATATGTATCAATTGGTCAAACAAACAAACAAAAACCCCAGCCAATTATGCAAACTGCAGTGAAGTGCTGGTCCTGTGTAGTTCAATGTCTATGTAATGCTGAGCTGTCAAAGACAGAGATACATAAAGATGCTAAAGCAACTTTGTAAGTAATCCAGATGAGCTTAGTTTAAGCTGTTTACTTTCCAGAGTTTAACATATATGCCAGGGAAANTCTATTCTCAGAGGAATAGACAGATAATCAGATTAGGGCATGAGGAGATGGGAAAGAAGGATAATGAACAATCTTCTCATGCACCCTTCTGTCTTTTGAACTATTACATTCTCCATGACCACAGGATTTTCGTGCATTGCATTTTTTACTGTTTTTGCTCATTGACATATGAAATCACTATTAACCCCCTTTGCTTTCCATGGATCGCTATATAGAGATATGCAAACATAACTGAATATCTTAATTTTGTTGGAAATGATTAATCACAAATACCTTTGAGAACTTAGCAGTTCTTTGTACAGCAGAGTTACGAACCTAAAATCTCTTAGCTCGTAGATAAGTACTTTAAAATGGGTTATGTTACTTTATTCTCTAAAATACTGATAATTAACCAAAATATCTTGGAAGACTTTCTCTAGCCTGAAAGTAAGAAGCATGACCCAGCTTGTGATAATTAAATTTTCTTTCCTGAAAAAAGTGGTTTTGTCCCTGAAAAAGAAAGGTAGATCTTGGTGGGAACCATCTGTGGTCCTTGCTAACCCTTGAACTGTGCCTGAGTGTCTCTGAGGACATGAGCTGGTGTGGGTCAAAACCAGGCTATGGTGCATGCAAACAATGAATCAATGATTATTGCCTGTCTGTATTCAATATGCTATTGGAGATATTGCCAAATACAGCAGCTAGAAGCCTTCAAAGACCTCAATATTTGAGAGAAGACATAAGGCTGGGAAACCTCCCCACGTGGTGGTAGGTTTATCCACTTTGTTCCCTGTGTGTAGCACCACACCCAGACTATTTTCTGTTAAACTCTGCACAATGGCTATCATGTCTCTGTGTGCAGTGAACNTCCTCACTTTCTCATTTAAGTTAAGGCATAACTAAAAATGTTAAAAAACATAAAGAATCATTTTTTTCTTCTTTTCTCCTCTAAAATTGTACAATATTTTTTCCACACAGCTCTTTCTGGTATTCCAGTCAATGCAATCAGTAAAACGTTTAAATACCTGACAAGACGTATTTAAACAAAATTAGTATTTTATGCATTTTATGTTGCATTGTATGCATGTTCTGCATTCTCTGAAGCCTGTGTTTTATTTATTTATTATTTATTTATTTATTTATTCCTCTATTCTCAGAGGAATAGACAGATAATCAGATTAGGGCATGAGGAGATGGGAAAGAAGGATAATGAACAATCTTCTCATGCACCCTTCTGTCTTTTGAACTATTACATTCTCCATGACCACAGGATTTTCGTGCATTGCATTTTTTACTGTTTTTGCTCATTGACATATGAAATCACTATTAACCCCCTTTGCTTTCCATGGATCGCTATATAGAGATATGCAAACATAACTGAATATCTTAATTTTGTTGGAAATGATTAATCACAAATACCTTTGAGAACTTAGCAGTTCTTTGTACAGCAGAGTTACGAACCTAAAATCTCTTAGCTCGTAGATAAGTACTTTAAAATGGGTTATGTTACTTTATTCTCTAAAATACTGATAATTAACCAAAATATCTTGGAAGACTTTCTCTAGCCTGAAAGTAAGAAGCATGACCCAGCTTGTGATAATTAAATTTTCTTTCCTGAAAAAAGTGGTTTTGTCCCTGAAAAAGAAAGGTAGATCTTGGTGGGAACCATCTGTGGTCCTTGCTAACCCTTGAACTGTGCCTGAGTGTCTCTGAGGACATGAGCTGGTGTGGGTCAAAACCAGGCTATGGTGCATGCAAACAATGAATCAATGATTATTGCCTGTCTGTATTCAATATGCTATTGGAGATATTGCCAAATACAGCAGCTAGAAGCCTTCAAAGACCTCAATATTTGAGAGAAGACATAAGGCTGGGAAACCTCCCCACGTGGTGGTAGGTTTATCCACTTTGTTCCCTGTGTGTAGCACCACACCCAGACTATTTTCTGTTAAACTCTGCACAATGGCTATCATGTCTCTGTGTGCAGTGAACATGAACAGTAATGCGCCTTTCCTCTTTTCCCTCCTGCCCCTCAACACACGTACACACACTGAAACTCAGTTCTCAGGAAAAACAAAACAATTCTGTGAAACGAGCCAATTCAAAGTACTACAATGATTTTGCCAAAATAACCTGTACAAATGACGAGGAGGAAATTATTTCACTTTTTGCTTTATCCAGGGGGTGCTCTTGCATAACCTGTTCACTGTACATAATAGCTCCGTTCCAGTCTCATGTGAGGCAGAATTGAAAACAGTGCAGAGACCACAGTTTTAAAGGTAAGGTGGTTACAAACTTTGTGTTATCCACATGTCAAGAAAAAAATCTTCTCCCGTGTGCTGAAGTGTTTTAAAGTACTTATTAAGGGCACACAGAAGGATGAGCTGCAAGTCTGAAGCTGATAATCATGCATTCAGAACTGAGGGCTCATAAAGAGCTGTTTGTGAAAGTATATTACAGCCTAGTGGGTTTGACCCTATGAACCCTCATTTGACTTTTATGAATACTGTCAGTGTGGTCTGATTGCATGTGATTCAAACATTGCTTACATGAATTGGCTCCGCCAACCAGCTAGATCCAGTTCGTCTATTAAAAATTGAATTTATTAGATGAAATTTATCATAGGGCTAGTATTCTCTCCAAATATCTCCATTACACTGCAGGAAATGCAGTATCCATTCAGCATCTGCACTGAGAGAGTTATCAACCTTACCAGCAAAATGGATTTAAGAATTTTGAATAGCCACAAAAAAATAAGAAAAAAAAAAAAGGAAAAAAACAGGAAAAAAAAGAATGCAAAGACGTGTGTAGAAATTTTAAGGAAGTTCATATTTTCAACAAGCTATTTAATCTCTCAGAGGCATATTTGAATGCAATGATGTCCCCTGCACTGTGAGCCCCATCTGGCAGACAGCAGTGTGCTGGCCCAGTTGGATGACCAGGAGGCACAGTGCAGCAGGCTGACCCGGAGCCCTCACAATGCTGCATTAGAGCAGTCTCCACTATCCATATGTCCAGCCACTAAACCATAATCCCATTTTCTTTCTTAACCTCCCTAATCCTTCCAAAGTCCTCCAGGAAAGTCAGTTCAGTTAAATTTGAAGGGCATAGGTCTTTCCTCTGGGATTTTGGGAATGAAGGAATTGAATAGGAGGGCTCCTAATGTTACCAGTTTCATGCAACTGCAAAGAGATGAGAATAAAATGAGCCATCACCTTAAGTGACCTCTTGTTATTCCAGGGAGAGTTCTAGGAAACCAAAAAGCCTTTAATAATTTTGAAAACAACACTTTTTTTTCCCCCTAAATCTGAATTATAAGCCATTTATTAACCTCTTGAATTCAGTCTCATAGAATGAAGACCAATTCAGTTTCAAAAAATGTTTATTCTTTTATATGTTACAAGTTCCTGCTGTCCTTAACTGAAAATTTTTATTTCCTTTATTTTAGTAAAAAATATATTATGGAAATGAGCAAGAAAAAATTGCTTTGGCTTCTTCTGTAGTTTCCTTCGTTGATTTCTGAGATGATGAATTGTTTGTAATATACCTATAAATGCACTCCTTTAAGTGAGGATTACTCATAACAAGATCAAAATCTGAGTGCAGTATCCAGCTGTCTCTGAGAATATCATAATTATTCTCCTCTGCCAGCAATACTCTGAGACATTAACATAAATTTAAAGGAATACACAAAAAGCTATACCTTTTCTGCTTCCATTACTTCTCTTTATTCACTAAAACCCAGTAGGTGAATAACATCTTAGACATATTTAGAGAGGTCTGATAGACTTCTGTATTGAGGGGGGAAAAAAATCAATATAAACCATAGACCAAAGTTAAACACAATAATACCTTGATGGGGCTCTGAAACAGTGTAGTGAAATGTTATGGAATTATTAACTCCCATTTTTCTAAACTCTACTTTTTCATGTCAGTAGCAGAAGAAGAGAAGGTGGAATATAGTAAGATAGTCTAATTTCTGTATTGTCAGCACAAAGAAATGAAACTAAAAAATAGAAGGAAAATTGAAAAATTACATTCCAGTGTGATCTCCAGGTCCATTTTTCTCCAGGTCTGAGAGTGGCTATCAGTCTAATGTATTCTCCTAAAGGCTGCTAGACAAAAGAAGGTATCATTTTAGAGAAGCACTGATCCAAAATGACCTTTCAGGAGGTTTTCAAAATTCACCATTAGAGTTCTGAAGCAAAAATTAATCTTTATGTCAGGTTGCTAACATTTATTAATTAGCAATGTTTTTAAAGTGCATGAGGTTTTGATTTGGTGTGGGACAGCACCAGACATGGCGTGTGAGAAGCTATGCACTTTCAGCACCCAATAGCTTTAAAAGGAACAATGTGATTCTCTGCTCTGCCTACAAAGGCCAAAAGATTTCTACATGTTCAATGTAGACAGGATCAAAAGGTTCAAATTACCATGTTCATGTGTCATTGATTAACAAGAAGATTTTTAAATCCTAAAGTGCCTACTATATACTGATGGATATTTACGATGATTTATGTGATGCTTTTTGTGGATACTAGATTTGGGCAGAATATTTTGGAAGTACTCCTTCAAAATGTCAGTTCAAAAGTACAGCTATTGATCTCGCTTCTGTGATAGATGTGTCACAAATAGCTTTTTGTGTTGCCTTGACTACCCATCCATTTCTGAACTGTGGAAAATGGAGGTTACATGTGAGATAGAATCAGAGTCACATGTGATCTACAAAGTAAGAATTACTCTCTGAAGAAACTTGAGAATGATTTCAAAGAATTTTAAGAAACATATTCAGTCTTAAGGAAAAACCCCAACAGTTTTAGATTAAAGTAAAAGTAAATAGAAAACATAACCATTGTGCCATGAAGTACAGCAATTTAATGAGAAACGGGGGATTCTAATAATGCTTGCCCTTATCAATCATATTAATTGCTTTTATATTCATTTTATGAAAAGTGCCACAAACATATGACTGATGGAAAAGCAGTTTGGGCTGGCTTTAGGGTAGGAATGGGAGAAAGCTATTTTTTAAAAAATGTTAGCTACTTCAGTAAAAAGAGATTTGGCATTAGAAGCTGACTTTCACAAAACCCAACAAATATAATTCAATCTACATTGAAAGGTTTTTTTGCAAAGTTTTCCTTGTTTTCCTTTTATGTATAATGTGATCTTCTAACTGCTATGCAGATTAATTTATGACTTAAGCTATATAGAATTTATAATTTAAATATATTGAACGGCAAATTTAACAGTCATGTTAATGCCTTTTATTAACTTCTGCTATCAAAACCAGACTTTGTTATCTCCCCATTGTCCATGAGGTATGTTTGTCATGAATTCAAACTGTGAGGATTTGTATCTAAGCAAACAGACTCTCCTGGAAGAGTACATAAAGTCTGTGCAACTTCCTCAACATAGTCAATTCCTTCATTCCTTTTGTAGTGGTTTCTTTATTGTTAGCTTATTGGAAAGCTTTTATCAGTAAGGTTTAATCTATTTAGCTTGAAATAGGAATGCATCTAGGAATAAGTACTCCCATACTATTTTCTAAGCCAATTTGGGCTGACCAAACAACGAAAGGATTCAAATAATTATCATCAGGGTTGCCTCAAAAATCAGAGCTAGGCTTCAACTCCCTTCTTTCCTGCACAGTTGTTTGTTTTGGGGTTTTTTTTCTATTTCATTTTATTTTTGTCTTCTATGTTCTACTGTAGTCATACAAGATACAACTATATTGCTGTGAAGGAGAATCTGTTTGAAAGGCTCAGAGTTCTGTTTAGAAATTAAAAAAAGCTTTTTTACTAAGAGATTTTCTGTTCAAAGATCTAATTATTTAATCTTAAAGCGATTTCCACTGTACTTTCCCTTGCTTATTGACCAAAATTCCATGAGAATGTATTTTCCCCTGCTCTCCAGATTCACACTGATTATGAAGGGAAGCAAGATGTTCTGCATGTCTCTGGCTCTGACCTGAGAGCACAGGGCTCTGTGTACCACAGAAACCTCTTTCACCTCTCCCATAATCTTAAGTACACCCAGACAGTTTTCTGGGGAGAATTTTAAAGTTGTTGGTGTTCTCATCAAATCACCAAAATTGCCTGCCAACCGAATCTGCTGCACAGTTTGGGGCTGAATGGCTCTTTAGCAGCTTCTGACTTCAACAAGGCACAACCCATTTCACGGTGGGAATGGAAAGCGCTCAGCATGGGCACAGGGTGATACTGTCCTGACCCTTTTACTCACACACAGTCAGTATTGCCTTTGTTTTTTGCATAAAAAAATTGACATCCATAATTTACACCAAAACTCCCACTTTTCACACAACTTTCCACAAAGATAGTTTCCTCTGAAAGAAACATAAGGTATACCTTGATAATTTAAAACAGTGAAAATGTTATTTTAGTGGAAAATACTCCTTTTAATATGTAGCATCCTCCAAACACCTCTGATCAGCTGGATTACTCAAAAAATTAGGGAAGGAAAATTTACTGAGATATTCCTACTGTCTAGTTGTAGCCTTTGGATTTAGATATTTTAAGCTGACCTTCCCTGGTACCCATTTCTCTCCATTGACTACAAGAACTCAATTATACCTTTTTTAAGTGCTGAAAGTACATACATTGGTCAGATTAGAGTTATTAGGAATTCGAACAGAAACAGAACTGTGTGTGCCTGGAAAATGTCTCCGATCAGTGGAGACCAGTGCCTTCAGGGTTTGTTTTGAGAGGATCTGAGAGTCAAGAAAACAATCCTGAAGAGATTGGAATAAAATTGTGACCATAGTTAGGAAATGATATATAGTCTTCCTACTTGATAAAGACTTCCCACCATAAACAAAGTGCCATTCATATCATTTGCTAACCTCTCACAAATGCCAAAAATTTCAGCAAAACCAAAACCAAAAAATTGGATCAACAATATATAACAATTCCACTGCCTGTCCTTATGCTATTTACAAGCTGATTCCAGACAGGAATTTGCACGTGACAGACTCAGGAAGAGGAAATTCAGATGCTACAAAATAGGCCGCATAAAAGATTTGGGGGATGTTTCACCTCTGAAAAGGTGTCTTTTTTTAAAGTCTCTGAGCACCCCCCAACCAAAGGAACACTGCTCTAAAGGTTTTGTCTTGTGCTGATAGTCTTATGAAGACTGTGGCAGGCGCTAGACACAGTGTTTATTCAAGGTGACAAAACTAAGGAGTTGTAGGATGGAACTGGAAAGCAAATATATGATAAAACATGGAGAAGTTCATGTTCTTGCAAAATTTCAGCATGAGCCCATGCTACTTTTTTAATAATAGTAATCTTACACAGAGAAGCCCCTTCTAAGTACATGTAGATTTGAAACTGAAACGAGTGGGAAGCCTAGCTGAGTAAAGCAAGTGAGCCAGATCAAGCTACTAGCTAGCTACCAGTCCATCGGTACTTAAAGTATTCCAAACATTCCTGGAGGCAACAGGAAATTCTGGTCCAAGACAGTAACCCTGAAAATAAAGATATGTGCGAAATGGGCTTACCAGACTACAAAGTGCCTGTCTTTGTGATTTGCTGCAGTTTTGAAGACCTGCTAACCACCCAGCCCTGGTAAAATATCTATATTGATTACAACTTGGCAGTAAGTGCTGTTTCTACTGTTGTCATGACTTCCTTCTCACTACAAATCATCATGCCATTTGCATGTTTAATTAAATACATTTCTCTAAGTGAGTTCTGGTAACAAGGATAAGACAAAACTCAATGCATTCAACTGGTCCAAGGTGATTACTTGCATTGTCCATGTTATTAGCAACAGGGCACTCAGTATCAATCTGGTAAAAGCGATAAAAATTAATGGAAGATTCCCTTAAGGGAAAAAAAAAAATATTCTTCTTTCACTTCATCTGTTCCAGGGCTAGCAGTAGCCTTTACAGTACCTTTCTTCCTTTACAATTATTTACAAGATGACTTTTGTTCCTGTTTATGGTCATCATTATTACTTGATTACTTGAATTATTCTCACATCATTATTTCTAGTTTATTTGAAACATTCTCTGATAAATGCAGAAACTCCCGTTTACTAAACCTTTTCAATTAAATTAGACTGTTTACTAATCTTCTTAAATTATGAATCCAATACTGAGGAAATAAAGAATATGTCAAAAAAACCCTACAAAATACCTAAGAGACTAAAGGAAATTACAGGCTTACATAACTTAATTACATAATATTACTGATCTTACATAACTATAAAAAGATCAGTGGCTGTAAAAATGCTTCTAACTGAGGGATTCAAGCACTATTTAAAAGGTTTGACATTGTCTGCTTATTCATCTTTCTTAGCTCTGTGGGGCAGGTTTCAACAGAAAATTTCTGGGAAAAAAATTTGGAAAAATAACAAGAGATGGTGAGATCAGGTGGAGCTGGGAAAAGGTTATTTACCCAGTTCTTCATTACAAGTAAAGCTACATTGCCAAGGTCTGGAATACAGATTAATTTTAATGATACCTGTTATGATTACCTCATATAAACATCAGTTTTCAGAACAAAGGCAGTTCTCAAAAGCCAGAGATTTTATCATTCTTCTAGTGTAGCAAAAGTATTCATGTTCTGTGGCAGAGAACTAACAACGGGAGCTAACAGGCAGAATATTTTCACCTAAACATAGAGCTTCTCTAGAGTGAAATTTATTTTGGAGAAACATACCAGTAACAAATGTTTTCACAGGAAGCGTTTAGAGGTCATGGTTCCCATAGGCATCTTCAACAAGAAGAGAGGGAAAAACAGACTGTAAACTTTACATGTGCTAGCTAGGGACAAGAATTTTGAAGTAATTCTCTTAGTAAATATTTAAAGGAAACCATTATTTTTGTTCTGTAACTGAAAAAGGAATACTGAAACAGAGTTGGGTTCTAACAGCCTTTTCTACTAATATCCATTTCTGGTTGGATTCCTTTATCAGCCAAGGCCTTACCTTCCATGGCTGTTACCACAGACTGCATGGCAGAAAGATGCAGGGTAGGCAAAGGCCAGGAGGGTGGAACAGCAGCCCTGTGGTCTGGCTTATTGTCCTGGTCTCCATCCTCACTCAGCCACACCGTCTCCCACAACCCTGACAGTGATCTTAAGGAAAGACAAGGCAGAAGGATGTGATGTCTGTGTTTGCCAAGGAGTAGATGCATTAACATGGAGAGAGATACTGTGTTTGAATTTCAGTATTTGACACAAAAATTCCCCAAAAGAGGGACAAAGCCAAATTTTGACAATCATTGCTGAATGCCATTTGGAAGGTGGGTTCTGAGTGCACTGTTGCTTACCTTTTCACCTCCATTCCTCTTCACTAAGTCTACTTCAATTGAAGCAGAGGTTCACAACACAGTAAAACTCACAGCTACTTAATTTGTAAAGGTTACTTTTTTAACTTATTTTTTTTTTTAGTGTCTGTGGGAGGCTGATGTTGTCAACTTTCCAAATTGTAGACCAAACCTATGTATCTCTCAGACCTGATTTATGGCCAAAACTTGATGCTTCTTAAAAAGTTTGGCAAAATCAGTCTTGGAATGTAGGTGAAGATGAATTGCACTTCTCAGCTTAGAGTTCATTATCTCTAAGCAAATAACCTTTGGGTCAGGTGGCCTTCCTTCAAATGTCATATGAAATAATCTTCTTATAGCCTTTCATGATGATAAGAAGAGAAGAAGAAATCATACTTGAGAGCTATTCTTTCATGAGTGGAAAGGATTACAGAAAAAAAAATAGGTTAACACGGTTAATAAAATAAATATAGGAGTGGAACTATAAAGGGGTTAATAAAATAAATATAGGAGTGGAACTATAAAGGGGGTTGATATTTACTACAAGCTATTTGCAATAATATTAAAATGTACTTTGTGAAATGGAAGTGTTTCTATGAATTAATGAAGTCCAAAAGCAAAGGGATTTAACAAGTACTGTGAGGTACAGATTCTTTTAGTATGCTCCATGAAGATGAAATTGCATGACTGAAGAGAAATATCTATGGCCAGACGGAGGTTAGACCATAGACAGTAACACCAACACATCTTTTAAAAGCCTGTAAGCCTAGCTGATAGAGGAGGGAAAAACTCTGAAATGAGAGAGACACAGATGGAGAAACAAGGGCATCCCTCAAGAATACCAGATATACAGTTGTCCTAGGGTGATTCCTTAAAGCAAAACAACTGATAACACAGTCTGCTAAATCATACTGCTATAAAGGTGTTGTGAAATGTCACAAAGTTCCAGCAGCAGCATTAATAGGCTAGACAAGTGGTACTTCCTCCTCTCTGGGAATTTTATTGCTTGTGTGTTTGTTTAGTTTTTGGTTTGTTGTTGGGTTTGGAATTTTTTGGTTTTTGTTTGAGATCTTTTGGGTTTGTTTGTGGGTTTACTTAGGGGTATTTTTGTTTCATTTTTGGTTTGTGTGTTTTGAGTTTGTTTTGGTTTTTTGTTTGTTTGTTTGGTTTGGTTTTGTTTGTTTGTTTTTAAAATAACTAATACCAAAAGAAATAGTTTTGTTCATAGCATTTATGTCTTAAAGGACATGACCTGATTCTTCTACTACCAGTTCAGCAGAAATGAAGGTGATTCTGCTTTGTATGATGTACAAGAATAGCTATCACTTCAGGTGAGTGAGAGAAATTGGATGGTATAAAAAGAGGTCTAGTACTTTCTCCTTTATTGTGATCATGCTTAGAAGCTTTAGTCAGCAGTTACGGCCTAACTACATTGAGAGTTAAGCTAATTTTATTAACAGATTATTTATAATCTTAGACTTGAATTCTGCCACCACTTTTGCATGTGCACAGCTCTTCCATTGAAGACAATTTCATAAGAGTCACTAGTACTATTCCCATTAAAATTAAGCATATATTGAAGAATAAACAATAGGGCTAGGACATTGGCATACTCTTTTGTGTAATCACAAATGACAGTAGTTCTGACAATGTTTTATTAAATACATGGAAAAAATTCTGAACAAAGAAAAGATAGACACTGAAGGCCTAGGTCACATCTAGATTTTGTCAAGACCTTAAATTTTACAAACACTTGAAAAGCTAATAACTCTCACTGTCAAATACCTGCCACATTTTTCATTCCCACATGTAATTGGGAATCTGGCATCACAAAGGATTTTACTGAAAGAAACTGCTGTGGCTATATATTCATACAAATCAAATGTGAATGATATGGTCACAGTGGCTTATTATTATTTCTATTAGAGCACAGGTACCTACACAGGATGCTTAGGTATGGGTATGTGCATAGGATACATGGGCATGGGAGAGCTCTCCACTGTCTTCTGACCAAGCAACCACAGATTTGGCCTTCAGGGTCATGACATACATCTTGTTGAAGAGAGTTCTGCTTGTGCAGACCCTTTACTGATTCTACAGCATCAGACCTTCTGCTACTCCAGTTACATCTCTGAATTACAGGCTCAAAATCAAATGGCTGAACAACGTCCTTTTGATCTTGCCTCTCCTTACCCGACCAAATTGTCCAAAACTTTGCACTAAGGCCACTACCTTGTTGTTCCCTAAAATCTTTACTTCTCACAACCATGCCATTTCTTGTCTGTCATAATCTTCTCAAAAAAGAGCCATTACAAAACACTAGTGATATAGTAAAACACTACAAAGATTATAATCAGGAAATGTGTGAAT
Source organism: Donacobius atricapilla (assembly GCA_013397315.1). Classification (NCBI taxonomy): domain Eukaryota; kingdom Metazoa; phylum Chordata; class Aves; order Passeriformes; family Mimidae; genus Donacobius; species Donacobius atricapilla. Next base: position 49,068 of record WBMY01010283.1, read on the forward strand.
TTAGGTTGTTTCCTCTTATCAGATAGGAGGAACAGACAACCTATTCATTGCAAAGTTCATCAATCTTAAGATTTTGTTAATATAGAAATAAAGAAAACGGCCTAGAAAACAAAATGGCAAAACATAGTTGAATATCAGTCATTAGCATAAAAAAGATTATTTCACTTTTTCACTTAGAGAGGGGAATTCCAGCCAGTTGCCACCTAGGCATAATATATATATAATTAATAAATAAAACGCAGTATTTTGAAAAGAAGGAGAAAAGCCAAATCAAACCAAACTGAACCTACCAAACAAAAATCCCAAACACTTTAAAAAGTGAAAGGAAAGAGGCAATAAAATGAACACTAAAATATTTTAGCAAGAATCTCTTCCTCAATAAAAAAACAAACCCAAACTTATTACATCATAAATGATAGTCACAGAAAGTAGATCTCAGAAGACAGACATCAAATAAAATTTAGGATTTCCATTTAGCCCTGCATGGTGATTTCAAACCCTACAGAAGTATAAAATGTTAAAAAGGAAGCCATTTCATATGGCCTAGTCATTGTATAGCACAATGGACTAAAGAAAAAGAATAAATTTACACAATAGCACTGGACTTTCAAAGCACATCAGCATGTCTCACACTGATTTCTTTTATCTACCAAAATAAAAACATATCTTTCTGAAAAACACAGGGTCAGAAATATGCACTGAACACCTGAAAACGTTTCTACAATATAATGTTTGTTTAAAACAAGACAAAACAAAAAACCAAGGCAAATCAAAACAAGACCTTGATCCTTCAGGTTCAGGGTTTTTTCCCCAAGTATAAACTAAAGAAAAATAGATGAATCTGAAAAAAATCAGGGTTTTTTTTTCTCACATACAAAATTGTGGAAAAGGAAGAGCAAGAGATGGTAATGAAAGATAACTGCTCTTTCACTGTAGCTGTGCTGCATGGCTTTCCTATAAACAATAAATCAAAATGTTTGGTAAATTACTTTGAATAACTTTGATGTTACATCAAATAAATGAAAAGCTTTCACTATAGTGTTTTACCTGATTTCAAAATAGAAGGTTTGTAAAAACTGAGTCTCTGAGTATGTTTTGTTGAAACCCCAAACCCTAAACTGACAGGAAGTGTAAAGCAAAAAGAATTAGCAGCTCTCTGATAACATAGTTAATGAGAATAGATGTAAATGGAAATTCAAACAAGAAAAATACTCCTATCAATTATCAGTGGGTAAAATTCTTGAACTATTTAGGCCATTGCCTGTATTGCTAGTAGCCCACTGCAATTTTCCTGCTCCTTTTAGCCCTATAGAGGTGTACTTGGTACATTCATTCATTCTTCTGCTACTTTATCTCCATATACTAAATCCACAAATATTTCATATATTATTATTGAGCTGCTCCACCCAGGATGTGGTAAATTGAGACATGCAGGAGCACAAAAGAATTTTGCAAGAAGAGCTTTTCTCTTACAAATGAAACTGACTACCAAGCTGAAAAGTGTCACTGAGCATGTTTACCCATTTTAGAATTTCTTTGAAACTTCAGTTCTCCAAAAAAAAGTTCAGCCTCAACAGTGATCCTATCATATTATCATATGCAAGCACAACATAACAATTAGAAAATGCAGGGCATTTCAACAACAGTTTGGGATTTGGGAATTGTCTGTATTAAGCTGAATGTTTGTAAAAATATCATAGCATAACTTCTAATTAAGGGTGCTGGAGGGGCCTTCCCTGACTCTGTAAACACCAAGGCTGTGACTCCATGCATGTCATCAATTTCAGAAGGTTTCAGACAGTGGGATTTTGTAGAGTCTTAATCCCGTAAACCGTTTTTACCTCATGTGTAGAAACTTGATTACACTTCAGAAACAAACCTTCAAATAGATGCACAATTTAGTGTGTACAGCAAATTTGATTCATTCGACTTTTCTTATAGCTCCTGGGCAGCACAGAGCACAGGCTTTTGGGATGATCTACAATCACAGGGATGAAAGGCTCCCTTCATTTCCTGTTTCAAGATTCCCTTAGGGGAATATATATCTTACAACCGAAAGAAAATCAAGTAATGTCAGCACCTTGACTTCTGTGCTTCACTAGAATAGTATATGTATTGCAGTTTGATCCAACATCAAAAGTGAGTTGCAAAAGCCATTACTCACTGTCACATTCCCAATGATGAACTGCATTGAAATCAAAGGAAAGTATAGCTTGTGTTCCCTTGGTAATACAGTCTATTCCTTTTTGTCTGCCCAAAGTCTCACCTCTCTTTGCCTGTCAGATGACAAGAGGCCTAAATATTTGCCAGTACATTAAAAGATTCTGTATATACGTTGTCATTGTATAGCCTCAATCATAGAAACCTCTTCAGCTGATGGATTAAACACATATTTTTAGGGTCTTCACTTGGCTTCAGCTCTGGACACAGTGCAGAAGTGAATATGGGTAATTTTTTTTTTATAAATACCTTAAAGATGACTTTTGGCTCAATTTTCCTACTTTAGAAATCTACACAACACTGTATTGGCTCATCACAAAAGTCTCATGGATGGTTTTGCCTCTCTACAGCCTCTTTTTCCCCTGCCCTGCAAATGCAGAATAAAACAGATGAGGTCTTCCTCTGGCAGCACTGGTGCTCCTGGGAATGCATTAAGATGTCTTTGATCCTGCTGCTGCCAATTCATTTACATGATATAATACTTCTCCCACTCAACAGAGGAATTTGCCACTTTTCTTCAAGCTGCTACAAAGCACAATAAAGCAAAATGAATTTTTCACAATGAGAATGGAACTATATGTCCAGAGAGTCTGTGGATCTGCATCCTTACAGATTTTACAGGATAACGCTCTGGACAACCCAAGCTGACTTTGCAATTAACCTTCCTCTGATCAGTGAGCTGCACTAAGTGCCATCCAGATGTCCCTTCCAAGCTAGACTGCGCTATAATTCTGATTTTTTAAAGCAGTATTTGCCAAATGAATTGTATAATTCTGCTTCCTGCTCTGCAAGGGGAGAAAGGTATTTATTTTCAACATGAGGTAGTCTTTGTGTTATGATTGCTGTGACCTCAGTACTTCTCTGATGCTTCAATACTACCCTAAGCAACAATCAAGTTCAGTGAGGAACTGTTTAAGTGGGTCCAACATATCTCTGAAACCGAAAGACATCTGACCACACAGTGATGGCCACAGCAAGTAAATTTGCCATCAAAAACTGCTTTTGTAGAATCCTAAGGAAGTTCACAAAATCCTAAGGAAGTTCAAAAAAACTTCAGCCACAGCCTGAAAAGACTGAACACTTACTGTCTGAAGGAGCATGAAACTTTCAAACTTTGAAATGCTGTTACATTTATGAAGAGGTGGAAAAAGCATGGCACATTTTCCTATAATGACTTAGATCCATTTTTGTGCACAGTGAAAAAGAACATTTTTGTGACACTAAATGTCTGAGAATAGTGTCTATTTTTCTCTACAATCAGCCGTTATCATCCAGCTATGTGTAACAGAAGACAGAATCCACAGAAAACAGCATGAAAAGAACCTTTCTTGAAGAGCTGAACATTGTTATTTTTCATACCTTGAGTTTTGGAATCTATCAGTATATTTTCACTTACAGAAAAAGTTATTTGCCTGCAAAACCTACAGCCTGAGGAAAATCTTATACAAAGTACAGGAGAAATGACAAAACTCTACAGTTGCCTTCTTGAATTTGAAGAGTGTGCTTTCACCATTAAAGTATTAATAAGTGAATAAAGTAATTATTTAGAGTCACAGCAGCCACATCTATATTCTTCTGCACAGTGATACTAGAATAATAGCTTACTGCATAAACTCTCTTACTCTAAACTTGCATTATGCTCATCCTTTTTGGATCCAATCCAGACTTGGGTTATTCTAGGTAGAATATATTCCTCTTCAGTTTGCTAGCTGGGCTAAGTTTTCTAATTTAGGGCTTTGCAGCAGCCTAGTGAATCTGACTTGGAGATTTCTCGCAGCTAACCCTGATACTCCTACCTGACTATCTGGGAATATAAGTCAGGCAAGTCTATGTACTAGATTTTTAGCTATGCTGTTCACCCGGGAAACAATAAATTTTTGGTGGTTATGTAATGAATATTTACTAAATAATTTTGAAGTTGCCCCAAAAAACTAATTTCATAACCTGTTCATGAAAATGTTTAGTTAAATGACATTAAGTTTTTGAATCCTTAAAACATGTAATTTTTAAAAGTATTTGAATAGAATATTGTACTTCTCAGTAACTCCTGGCAATGAATGAGTGCTTTAGATTTTTGTTTGTCTGGTGACGCTTAATTGCTTGCAGTGACCTCCTTGGCTGCAACTGTATTGATATATTCTTTTTAAGGAAGATTTCTCAGTGTCACATCAGTGACACAGGATAAGATACTCTTTGAAGTGCTTTTCACGCATGATGGATTTGACCTTAGGTGAAAGCAGCTGTGTAGAATGCAGGCCTGGTCTCATTAAATGACCAGAAATCTTTCCACTTGCTTAAATTGTTACAATATCCATTTACTGTAAAGCTGTAATTGCACCTCAGCTTCTCTGCTGTATAGAGGAGCAGCCAGTGGATATCACCAAAACCACCTGTCAAGCTTCTGCATATCAGGTAAGTCTCTGATGTTGGAACTTCAATCTACAAGTATCATTCTGTAATAAAATCCCGTTTTCTAATTCAGCATCCTGAACTCCTCTCAAATCCATTTTTAAACTTAGAATGGATTTACTATCCTTTTCACTTCACTTATTTTTATCTGGCTGGTGCATTCTAAATTGAATGTTTTGAATAAATCTGCTTGGAAGGTGTTTAAATGGTCATTAGGCACATTTTCCACTGGATCAGGTATGAACATATAGTAGTAAAACAGTCTTTGAAGGATTGAAGTTTTGAATTATCCAAATGCATGTTTCAGCAATATTTGTTATCAGCTGAATGAAAACAGTAGTCCCTTTCTCTGATGCAATTATTTTCAGCATTGACTTTGACACCCAGAAAAAAAGGTGAGGCATCCTTACAATGATTAATGCTGCTTTCAAAAGAACTACTCAAGTAAAAAGTTTTTGTGAGGATGTGTTATATACATTGAAAGTGTTTGTATTGTAATTGTATTATCTATTTGTACAGGGTTGATAGGTTTCCCTTGGAAACTTAATACCTGAAAATAAAAATAGAATACAAATAATAGTAATAGAACATGCAATTAGTAGATGCAAAGGATAAAACTATTCCCACTCAGAAGACAGAGAAAACTTTAATGGTGACATCACTTATAATTTCACTCAGAGAATTTTTTGCACCCTAGATCAACTGCAAGCATTACTTACAATGACATAATCACAAGGGTCATATCTTAAATGGCATGATTGCACTTCAGCTGGATTATAGGTTTCCACATACTGCTTCAGTGCAGAGATTACAGTTACATCAGGAGGTTCCAGCTGAACTTGGTGGAAAAGCCATAACAGCCTAGCTGAAGTAGTAGGAAAAAATTATCCACCTGGGAATTTTATGTGAAGCTACCTTGGGCATGTCTACACATCACTGCAATGTATAGGGTGAACACAAAAGGGGAGCATCCCCTAGGGATTGGCAGAGTCTCACTGTGGCTGTGATTCAACCTTACCACTTCTCCTTTGGCAGAACTATTTTATAGAATTTCTGTTCCTCCCCTTCACCTTCATCCAACCCACTCTGTGGAAGAATATGGATTAAATTAAGCCATCCAAAGAACACTTTTCTTTTGGATTTCATTTTGAAAATAATAATTTCATTGATTTAAAGGGTTCCATGATTAGACTTGTCATTTTGACTAATGGAGTCAATAGCATCCTGATAGTGGAAACAAGTAATTCAGGAAAAAAGGTGATGAGAAAGGCTTAACTAAGCAGGACTTCTGGAGAAAATGTTTGTGGAGTGATCTCTCTGATGTGGACTTTGTTCATATGGAAGAGTTTGAAGATTAGGGTGATAAAAGCAGTCACTGAATCTGTTTGCAAATAATGGCTCAATGCAGAACACAGAAAATATGTTCTCACTAGAAGTGAGTCATAAAGTTTTAAAGTGAATTATTTGCTTGGAGAAACTGCAAGATTGTACTATATTTGAAATATTGCCATTATTTTTTTAATGCTTATTGTCATGGTTGGAAAAGTAAGTGTAAGTAAGTAATGGGGTAAGATAATTTGCAAGCAGAGTCATTAGTTAATAGAGGGGGAGACTATATACATGTAGAATTAATACTGGAAGATGTTAAAATACTTTTAAAACCCTATGTGAGTAATACTAGCCCTTAAATTAGAAGACATTCTTTTACTAAGTTCATAATTGTGTTCTGATTTCATTAAAAGAATGGGGAAAAGTTTATTTAATGAACGCTTTTGGGTTAGCTTTGTGTGTGATTCCTATAACTAGTTTAGTCCTCGTGCCATTTTTCACACATCCATTGTGAATAGAATTGGGGTTTTTGCATACTAGAAATGGATTTAGAAACCCTTATGGCAGCAATGCTAATCTGATTTTAACTGAGCTACTGAAAATCTCTTTACAATATACAATTAACAATGCCAAGATAAAAATGAATTATATGGTACCACTGTTGTAAGTGATCCAAAGAAGATAATATTTCTTCTCATTAATATTTGATATTACCAAGGCAAAAAGCAACAATCAGGATCATGTGTTTTTTCACTATTTAAAATTCTTAGAATAAAATCTAGATTCTAGAAGGAGATTTCCTTCTTTCTGAAATGCACCAAAGTGTAAACTGTATTCGAAGAGATTATTTCTGTTTTGAAAACCTAGGATGGAATTTGTCTTCTTTGGCCAAGTTCCAACTGCTTTCTAATCTCTCATCATGTAACAGCTCTTTCTTTACTAACAGTTTGCATGCCAAAATGCTTTGAAATAGGAAAAAAACCCCAAATCAACAAGCCCAAAACAACAAAGAAACCCACTGATGACAGAAATTATGCTGTGTGAGATCCATTACTCCACTGACAGGAAAACTTTCTATGTCTTTGAAAAATACATATTTCTATATTAAATAAAATATTACACTGAATAAAAGACATTGGTGCCACCATTATTAACACAGTGTGGTTAAGTGAATAAAAGACATTGGTGCCACCATTATTAACACAGTGTGGTTAAGTGAGAATTCAAGCACTAATGGAAGCACACTGAGGTCAGCCTGCTGACAGCTCTGTCCAAGAAACTACAAACAGAAGTGAGTTCTTAGTGCATTGGTCTTTTGTAACCCTTGTCCATGTAAAAGATGTAGGAGCAGCATGGGAATGTGACTCCTGTTGCTGCAGTTTATCTCTACATAACCAACACCAGAGACTCAACCTTAATGACAAAAATTAGGGCTGCACAAAGAATTAAACAAGTAACTTCTTCCAAGCAGGACACTTCCATTTTTATAAGTTTGATCTGTAGCTGATGTTTCAACAGTGTTTACAATTACCTAAACAGAATGCTTTATTTTAAAAGTTGTAGCTTGATTAAATGTAGTTCGTCTGATCTGACACTTTCAATCCTAAAGATCTGAATTAGTCCAGAGCATCAGAAACACACCCAAAAATATTCAGTCTCTGTGAAAGAATATAGATAATATATGTCAGGAAATTCTGAAAAGTTTGGAAACATCTAATGATTTCTGTTCAAAATCTGGTAATTCTGTTGCATTTTTACTAAGAACGTTTGTTGTGTTGTGGTAAAAGTGTCCTAGGTGCCATACCTGCATGAAGCTCATTCAGAGATATTTGAGACAATTCTCCAGACTATAACTGTAAGATAAGATGGGTGTTAGAAACCACTGATGCAAGAACCAGATCAGAAGGAGAGACGCTATTGCTAGAGTTTTCCCTGACCTCTTTGTTTTGTGCAGACAATGAGAAGGTCATGCAAAGCTCCAGACTCATAGGAAGAATATACAAAGAAGCAGGTGTGGGAGAAAGATGCAGACTTACAGGGAGGGGCAAGTACCAATTGTCTTGAAGCTGTAAGAGAGGAAAATAAAGGCTAGGAAGAGACTGGAACTAGACAGGGAGCACAAAGAAGAGAAGTCCTGGATCTGAAGCACATATGAAACATGGATCAAATAAAGCAATAACATGAACTATTTCCAGGGAAGGCAGACAAGCCAAATGAAGTGGAAAGTCCTTAAGCCAAATCATACGGACTTCATCCTGATGGGGAGGAGACCAGGACAGACTGGATGTGAAAACTGTTATCATGACAAATGTTCTGAAAACGCAACTGCCACATATACTTTCTTCTAATAAAACTCATTGGGCATTTTTGAGGGTCCATCTTACCCAGTGCATTAACATATAGAAGTCAAATATGTGTTTAAATTTCAAAGCACAGGGAACATGGAAAGGATGTGTGGAATATCCAACACTGCTGGAATATAAGTGGAGAATCTGGTTAGAAAATCTTCAACTCCCTGAGGTTAAGATCTGCATACATTTATTAAATGTAATTAAATGAATGCTAGATGCTGTAAGGAGGGAAAAAACCCACCCCAATCCACCTCAACCCTTTGCCATAAGTGTAAAATGACAGTTATGTTTCCATAGCAATCGAAACCTCTACTCACACTGCATGCTAACTAACACATCCGACTCTTTGACATTAGCTTGCTATAGCAACCATATTTATACTAGTTTATTCAGGCGATCAAAATGAAATACAAATTATACTCAAGGCATCATAGTTCTGACTTCATTAATCTCACAATGTTTTTATATATCTGATAATTGGGAGTTTGTAAGGATTGAGAAGGCAAACCTCTGAACAAGATCCTGACTAGAGTGTCACAGACATTTAATAAGGGTAACACCCCAGGCTGCAGGATGTGCATTCTGGAGTAATGTGTGTGTTGTTGGCAGGACAATCATTTGTACTTTCTCTGCATCATCGAGTGGAAGAGCTGGCACTCAATGAATTTACACTATTATGTATATATAGATTATTATGTATAGCAAACTTGAGGGTTATATTCAGTTTCAACTTTATCTCAGAATGTAAACCTTTAGGAGGCAGAGTGATCAACATGAACAAAACTGTGAAGCAGATCCTTTGCTATGTGAAGAGGGAGTTGCCATACAGCATGCGTTTCACTGAAAGCAAGCATCTTAATCTGGTTTTGGAGCAGAGAGCAGATTGAAGTATCAAATTGCTTTATTTTTTTTTTTTTTTTTTTTGAGTTTGGTTGGAGAGTTTTTTTGGTTGTTTGTTTTGTAATTTTTCTCTTTTTTTTGCACATATGACCTTTCTGGTCAACCACACTCTTGTATTAATGAGAATATTTCATAGCAATGACAGCCCTCCAGTAAGCCCTTCTAATGTCTCTGGTGCAGCAGAACCAGCTGTTACTTTGCATTGTGCTCTCTGCAACTACAAGTGATAGGGCTAGGCCGAAGTTCCATTTTGACTTTGGCAGATTGCTTCACTGCCTAAACAACTTTTGCATCACTCAGCCACCTTCCCTTCACCGAGACTTACCTAGACCATTTTAAGAGACAAACGTGTTGTTCATTCATTATATTGAGCACTTGTTTTCTCCCAAATCTGAGGGATTCAGTAGGTTATTTGGGTTTACAATGATTCCTTCTTTCATTTTTTTTTTTCCAATTTCATGTAAGTTTCTTTAGCCTTTTAACAGACTCACAGAATCATGGACCTTTAGAGACCACCTTTCCCAGTCCACCTGCTCACACAGGGTCACCCAGAACAAGTTGCTGAGGACCATATGCAAACAGCTTCCAAATATGTCCAAGGACTGAGATTTCACAGCATCTCTGGGCAACCTGTTTCCATACTTCCTCACCCTCACAGCAAAAAAATGTTTCTCCATTCTCTGATGAATAATCCTTCAGGTTTCTCAGCAAAAGCAAAAGTTTCTGTGTATATATACAAATACGTATATATATGTATATGAATAGGTAGTAGAATACTTGTATATATAATAGCATACACTTCCAAAGATAGGGCTTATTTACACAAAGGGTTTTTAGACAAAACCAAATGCTGATTCCTTGAATATTCAATACTCAATACTCAAAAGCTCTTTAATTCCCTAAAGCCAGAAAGCAAAGCCTTTATCAATGATCTGTAAAAAAAAATTCCTTAACTATGTCAGAACCATGACAATGTTGGACAATCATTAGAACACTGCCCTCAGAATCTTGACCAGTGGTGCCCTTAGCAATGTGACTGTGCAAGTGCTCAAAAGACCAGAACAGCTCTGCAGATGGATGTTTTGGATTCTTAAGTCCTTGTTATCATTCTGCCTAGTAAAGAAGTCACTGCAGGTGCTACATCTCTGTGGGCTTTTTACTTTTTCTTTCCAAGGTTGCAAAAGGCACCTGAGCAGATTGAGAACCCAAGAGTGCAACTATTAAACAAAGGAAGGCAAAGGGGTTCTCCACAGATGAAATTCTGAAGTCTCTACTCCAGCATAGTCAAAGGTGGTGAAAGCTTAGATGGATTCAAAAACTGAGTGGACAAAATCACTGAAGATTTAATACTGAGAACTTTTAAATTGTAATATATTTCCATTCTGCTAAAAAAAACCAAAACAGGGCCAGAGTACTGAGGTCAGTCAGGTCCAGGGAACTTGGGCCAAACTGCACAGTATTTCCCAGATTTCTTTGGTATTTTCTGTAGTTCCATAATATTTTAGTAAGTTTTGCGTTGGATGGTGGCTGTAAATGAACAATGTGCAAGTAGAGTTACAGTCCTTCTAGGGATGATTTTATTGCATGAAGATGGGGAGTTTAATGTACTCCCTGCAGTGCAGTATGAGGGCAGCTTTGTATGCAGGACTAAAGAAAGAGGAAAGCTGCAGAATACTGGAGTCAGACCTGATGAAGGCCTTTTCATTTTGCCAATGGGAACAGTCCTTGGCACAATATAGCTCCTTTGCACAGTTCTTGTGCACTGTCACAAAGATAGAGTTAACCTCAACCAAAACCGTAACTCAGGGCATGCTTGCAGTTAAGCATCATGGACACAACAATCACAGTTAAGCTTGCTCACCAGGCCAATACAAAGCAGCTCTCCTAGTGGTGTAAAAGGTTGGCATTCAACAGAAAAATGTCGGGTAGCTTCAGTGGTTTCTGGTCCCTTTCCTATAACCTTTCCAAAGGATTTACTATCTAAAGAGTACTTAGATGGACTGTGGTGTGGTTGAATACAGACTTTCTCGTATTTTTTTAAGTGTCTCTGGGTATAGAAACTCTGTTAGAAAGCCTTGTTCTGACAATGAATGAAAGAACTGACTCCAGTTGAGCAGTGGCAATTTCCTCCTTTCTAGGACCACACTCACTGTACTGTTCTGAACAAATCTGGCAGCTGGCTGAGGTCTTTTGTTCTTGCCTATGTCTTTTCTTTCATCCAATTTCTAGGGCAACCTCACAAAAGAAAAAGTCTCTGCAGAGCACAGAATCAGCATTAACTAAGTATCATTCATAGTTATTCATGGTCATAGATTAACTTGAATATAAAAATTGCATGTTCTACAGAGAGCATATTGTAATTCCATCCTTTCCTGAGATGTATGAAAAAATGTTATATTCTTCCAGCCGTGACCTTAACACGCATGTTTTTAGCTAATATTGTTTTATTTTTTGATCCTTGCACTGTGTCTTCCCTGGAGGCCTGAATCATTACCAAGCTGAATGCTGCATCAAGTGTTTTGAGCAGATTTTGTGCTGGTTCAGTCTGGTTATAGTAGCCAGCCTGTTTTCTGTAAACAGTGGTGAAAGTAATTTTGTCTTGTTACCAAACAGAGAGTCCTCTTTTCTCCTGGGCAGCTCTCCTGGGAAACAGCCCAAGAGGGTGGAGAGGTAAAGGGGCTACTCTGGAGAGGTAAAGGGGCTTCTCTATCTGACTCTACCAGTATCTCTCCGAAGCAGTGGATCTCCAGATGCTTTCAACAATGTTCCTCCTTGGGTTATCCTGTTGACGTGCCAGATGCCTGGAAAAAGCAGTTCTTTCACCACGACAGTGACATAAATATTCAGTTAATGTTTATAAAGCTCAAATACATCTACAGAGGAAAGCACCATAGATTGGTGTGCTGGGTGCAGATTTCTGCCTCGGATGTAAGCTATTACACCATTATTTGGGCTAATTTACTTAATTGCCCCGTACTCCATGCCCTGCAGAGGTATTGTAAACAGCCAGTGCTTTGGTAAGACAGGTGTCTTCTTAAAAGGCCTTTAAGAGAAGGTCAGGCAGGGACAGGACTAGGCTAAGGGATATTTATAACAATAGAAAAAAAGTAGCACAAATGAAGAAAACAACCTTGAGTGTAAACACAGAATTTGTTATTTCAGTTTGTATACTGAAATACGTTGTTCTACTGGAGTGCTTGGAATCATTACCATCTTGTTACATATTGCAACATGGAGGCATGAAGGTCATGTTACAAATAACTATTAATTTTGAGAATAGTTCTCCTCAGTCCTTGAAACTGTTGAGAAGCCACAAGGCAACATATTTTTAGGGCAGTGGAAACCTCTGTGTAGTATTTTTTCTGGCTTCTTGAGGTGTGTCAGAAGTATCACCAGCAGATACACACATAAACACGTATTCCTAACACAGATTATTTTTTTTTTAAGAAAAAAGGCTTTATTCTAATTTAATAAATTCACATACTAGGCACTATTGCATTTGAGGAGATGTTTTCAGTCTCTGCCCCTTCCCTTGGACATATCTACGGGGTAAACATAAGCCAGACTTGCAACTTTTGCCATGGCTAGATTTGTTTCAATATGGAGGTTGCCAGGAACTGCCAGAATATGAGATGATGATTCTTTGATTATTTCAGAGATTTGTATCAATGCACCATGTCCTCTTCAGTTTCTTGCAATAAATACATTAGTACAAGAAGCTCCAATGACATGTTTCCTTCCTCTTCCTCCCTCTGTGAGCAAGTGGCTCAGAATGACTCTGCATTCTGGATAGAGACACAATGGAGCCCTGCGGGCAGAAAAATTGGAAAAATTGTAGTATCAATACTTGCCTTCTGCACTTAACCGAAAGAAGAAGGGAGTTTTCTTAGGAATAGCTGCTGTAAGACAGGAACATACTGGAAACAGCTGTGAAATTTTCAAAACACCAGCTGTAACCACAGAAGAAATGGCTGGATGTGCAAAATGTGACTCCTCACTGCTCTCTCAAAAATGTATCAGCAGGCTGCATCAGCCATGCAGGATAAAACAGCAGTGGGGTATAAGAGTGAGGTCAAAAATGCCATTCTGTTATACTAATTGGTATCACAGCACCTGTGGCTCCTGCTCCAGGAGGATCTTGCTTACATTCACAAGCAAAATTTTTAGTACAGCAGTTCACAGCCTGATACCTGATCCATCCTGAAGCCTGGCAAGAAGAGGCAGTGTCCAGCACTGGAGCTAACTACCAGCTCTCCCCTGTTCTCACTGGGATGGTATGAGACGGAGAGAAAGGCATGTGTTTCTTAGCAGTCTTCATACAAAGGGCTGGAGTGTTAGCTGCTGAAAAGGCAAGTGCCATCTAATTCCAAGAAACTGGTCCTAAGAAAATAGTTTACAAAGACAAAGAAGAAGTTTAATTTTGCTTCCTGTTTTTTTCTATGAACTAGTTAACTCTGAAAAATAAAGTGACTGACTGGTCTCACTATGAAAATTCATGAATTAGCACCTCCAAGATAGAGCACTGCATTGCTGTATGCAACCCCAAAATAATAAACAAAAGGCTGCCTCACAAAGTCATGAAAATATAAATTTCAGTTAATAAGAGAACACTGACCCTTAGAAGTGTAGAACAAGAAACAGCTAGAGCTGAAGAAGCTGAACATATGCTGTTAGAGCAGTAGAAACGGGATAATGACTATTGCAGATGTCTTTTTTCTTTTTTTTTTTTTTCTAGCAAACATGGTTCTATTGGGCCTATAGAAGGTTTTTTCAACAGAAAAGTTACCAAGAGTGATCTGCATTTCATGACAGGAAATATATTCTGAAGCAGTTTGGCATACTTCCCCCTTGATCTATCCAACCTTGATATAGTGCATAGGTGGAAGAAATATTCTCCCGCTTGCTCACTGCAACTTTCATAAACACTGTTGTGAGAGTTCACACATCCACCCTCACAAAAAAAGTATGAAATAGAGAAGAGAAACATAGTTCACAACACTCTTTGGGAAATACAAGCATTTTTGTTACGGTTAGGAAATGTAAGATATGGGAAATAGCATCTGGTGTTGTATTTTGGAGTTTCCAGAAGAAATATATTCTTATGTCATTTGGGAATTTATACAGGAGCCAATAAAATAAATGTATTTTATAGTAATGCAAAAGTTCTGGAAAATCATTTTGTGAATGTTTATATATTTGGCATGCAAATAATGGTACCACCATCATTTAGCATTAAATTAACTTAGCTGTTAGTCTTGCCACAAAGTAAGCAAAATCATGTTATCTAAAAAATTAATTGTGAGTGTAGTAGATCAGCTCAAGGCCAAAAAATATGCGTCTGTCAGGTGAAAAGAAATTCAAGTAGTACTAACATTCAGTTTCCTGATCAGCATATAATAGACTTTGCTTTCAAAGTTTCCTGTTGGCAAGATATATCCATATTCCAATACAACATTGCTGAAGGAAACTTTTATTTCAGTTAAGAGAAATACAAAAGCAAACATTAACCAGTGTTGAGATGTGAGAGCTCCTGGTTCTCTGGGAAAATGAATTACTGAGATGGAAAGTAAATATCTGAATATCCTCAGTGGTCCTGGTAATTTTGTATATTCCCCTTTATACAAATAAAAAAGGCCTTGTTATTTTCAAAGCTTGACCAAGGCAAATTTCTTAAGAAAATTTATTTTTTGTTTTAGAAGCTGTTTTCAGCCTCTAGTGAGTGAAAGGTTCATTCATTGTGAATTCTCCATTATTTATGTCATGAGCATTACTTGAGGCTTTGAAGAAAAGAGATTTGACTAGTGTGTAAAGGAGCTTTAGAACACAGTAAAAATTCAGTTTCACTAGATGTTTTCTTCCTTCACTGTTCTACAAGCTATGTACTGCTTGCAAAAATAAACCAATAATTAGTCTCACTGACATCGGCTAAAATACAGTGACTTACTATTAAGTGTGTTAAATCAGACCAGTCAGTGCCTTGCAGAACTCGGGACTATATGGCATTAGTTTGGCCTCAGAAATTAGCAGTTTCACCAGACACAATTAAGTGGAGCTGAAATAAAACTTTCTGTTCCTCACTCTGTTTTTGTTAGAGGATATTGGCTCATGTTGTTCTATTGAAAGTGGGTTGTTTTTCAGCAAAGAAAACAAAATTTAAGGGAGCCGTGAGACAATGAGAAAGGAGCATGGACTTCAGAATGAGGACAGGGTTGGTGTTTAGACTGGATCACAGATACTGTGTTACTATCCTGCTTCAAGAGCCCTGAGGATACTGAGGGCCACACAGACAATCCTGTATCCCCAAAGTCCAGACGGGGCCATCTGGGCTATTCAGTGTCTTGCAGGCCCTGTGGTCAAAAGAAAACATAATGAATTAGCTCTTCCCCACCTGCTTTCTTCCCTTAGCTCTGATTCAAGTGATATACAGACAGATAATATCTTCCAGAAGCTGCAGAAATACACCCTATTTTTAAGTACATTTTTCAGAGGTGACATTTGACATCTCTATTTTAAAGACTTCAGCTTACAATGAGTTCATTATCTCTCTCTATAAACTGTTCCTCATGTCTAATTGCACCTCAAAGACCTGTCAGGAATTTTCCTTTTATTTAAAGGTTAAGTTTGTCCAACTTCACTTTTTGCCCTTTAATTTTTTATTACTTTTTTCAGCCAGATTAAGAATGTCCTGACTGACTAGCCTCTTCCATGTAGAAGTAATTGTAACGCACAATGGTCAAATCACCCTTTTTGCTTTTACTTTGATAATCTGGAAATGTTGGTTTTCTTTAGATTAATATTAAACAGTTCGTATGCAGCAGCAGTTTCTCTTTAAACCCAATTGTGAACCAATTATTCCTTAACAAGGTCACTAAGCTTGACCATGCTTTAATCAAGATTTTTTTTCTTCGTAAGGATGACAGTAAAGAGCCTCAAAAGTAAATATTGGAGTTCTGAGGATGTCATAGATAGAGTTTTTGTGTCTATTTTTTTTCTATTTAAAGTCATTAAATTTAACAAAACATTCCTGGTCGAACAGACAAATTGTGCATTCTCTTCAACATCAAAACCTATAAAATATCTTTTCTGTTTTTTGCTTAGGCATAGAATTAAAATAAGAAAATCCTTTTTTAGAGAAAAGTAGGAAAGAATTCAGAAGGCCAAGGATGGTGTGAGGGCCCTGACCTGGAACCACGGTACATGTTTTCCTGGACACCCTGTCTCTCCCTCTGGGGATAAAGATGTTTTTATGTGTGTTCAGGTTTGAAAATTTGGTCCCTGTTTCACAAATATACCCATGGTATGATGCAACTTATATTTCTTACCAGGCATAACATCATTGATATTGAAACTTGCCAATAAACAGAAAGGGCCTATGCAATCTGTTGTCCCTGTCAGCAATATCTGGTTAATTTGTATTAAAAACCTCTTTTAGACAAACTTTCCCTTGCACTTGTAGTCATGGGGTTTCTATGGGGAGGAAGACGACAGGATCAGAATCTTTTTTTAGTTAGTCCTTCCATTGCTGTACCATGTGATGTTTCTTCAGTCACGTAATGTACTGCTCTCTTCTCTGTGCTCAGTTTGGAGTGTTATCTGAAACTTCACCAGTTTTATTCTATAGTTCTCTGGGTACAGCAGACATTAAAGGTAGTAGTTTGGATTTCTTGTAATGGAAAGGATTACAAATTTTCACTACATCACTAATGTTCATCAAAATGATATAAAATCAAGAAGCAGACATTGAAATTGGAAGACCTAAACTACTCATTTGAGTCTTTCCATTTTATTAATTTTATTATGGCAGCATTTAAAAATGTCATAACTTGTGATTCTTCAATAATTTTCTATTTTATGCCACTGCTAATGAGGTATTTAGGCAGGTAGACACAGACAGGTTCTCACTAGAGCATTTCAGCCCTCTCATATTTTGTAGGAATATTACAGAACATGTTTTTTGCCTTTCCATCACTATGAGAAACTGCTTACAAGAGATTTGTGAGAGGAAATGTTCAGAGACCATTAAGTATCTAACAGAACTGTCTGGGAGAAGCATTGTTCCTGCTGCTCCGCTGCCACAACCCAGGTTTGAGCTCCAACTTGCCAACAGTTACGGTAGACTTGGTTTCTCTGAAGTCGAGTTTACTTCTTATACCAAATGATGCAATAATTTTATAACACTAAGAAAAGTTAGACTAACCCCTAGACCTGATAAAAATTCCACAGTACTTAAGTGGGAGCTTTCCTTTCCATTTCAGGAGATTTTTGACAGAATTTAGAGAAGCAACCTCCAGATTAATTTACTTTAGAACAGGAAGAATAGTGTAAATGTATCCTCAGAAAAAACCCAGCAAATTGAATAGCTGAACTACTTAACATCTGCATGGGAATTATTTTTTTTCAACATAAAATTTATTTTTCTCATCAGTTCTCCATTATTCCCTTCTAGGAAGCTAATTTCACCTCTTATATCTACCTCATGAAATTTAAGATCAAATGTGTCAAAAGAAAATACATTCACATGATTAACTAACAACAAGCAGATACCAGGCAGCAAAAAATAAAAAAGCGACAACAACAACAACAAACTTTAAAAACTCCTGACATTTCAGATCATGTTATATATAGATTTATTTCCTCCCCATCCACTCCCCACCCCCCAATTTTGATTCTACCTCTTCACATTAGAGACAGATACTTCCATTTAAGAAAAGGACTAGTCTAGGAACCTATTTGCCAACAGTTTCTAAATATTTTATAAATGGAGTCAGATTATGTGACTAGTAAACCCAGGTTTTTATTATGAATATGAAAGAGAGTGAATGAAATAAATTACAATAGACATATCAAATTAAAATAGAGAAATGTAGTAATTGAAAGAACTTGGAAGGAAGATTGGAAGGATCTTGGAAGGAGGATTTACATAAAGTATGATGTAGTTTTGTAGTATTGGTAGCAGTTCAGAAAATTGTAGTTAGAACCACGTTCTCCCTTTTGGGTGACTGTTTCCCCTTGCTGTTCTTCATCTGTTTATTTAAGAAGCAAAAGATGAAACAGAAATGCTCACACAGAAATAATAATCTTTGCTGGAAAACTGCCATACTCTCATCTCTCAGGAAAGTCATTTGATTGGGAGATTAACTGAAGAAATCTAGGAGGTCACTAATGTTAAGAGTACTATGAATAAAACTTGAGCTGGTGTTTGCCATCAGGAAAATGGAAATATGGACTGTTTACATTCTGGACAAAATCATTAACTGAATTGGGTATTTCTTAGTCCTTAGTACTAAGGAAATCAGTTGCAATCACCATACTTTTAGTGGTCATACTTGACTAGGGATATTCTGCTACCACAGGCTGAAGAGAAGTGACTAAACATAGGGCCTGAGAGGAACAGAGCTGCTGAGTGTAACCAGGAACATGATGCTTCCACACATGCTAAAAAGGAAAAGCTTTAAAGATTACAGACCCATTACAAAGTTTATATGCCTCCAGAGATTTGTAATTAGAGAACAGGCTTCAGAATGGAAATTTTGATTATAAAAACCTCCACTCTTTCTATATCTTGTCTTAGATACCTAAAGCTTTGCTTAGTCCAGGTTTGGGGGCATGGTGACCTATAAGTACTAAGGCGCTAGAGGTTTCAGCACTGAATCTAATGCATGGTAACAATGCAAATTCATGGGTCCTATACCTCAGTATTTTCCCATGCATGGCACTCACCACACTTTTGTCACTTCACTCTTTAACAAACCACAGCTCAAGCATGCCAACTGAGCAGCTAAGTGGGTAGAGTGGACATAAATCATCTCAAGGGAAGTGGGCACAACTTCTGGAAAGGTGAAGCCAGGATCAGAAAGCCCTGACCCAAGGCAGGATGCAACCTTTGCTTTTGTTCTCCACTAAAAAGATAATTCAACATTTGTGAAAGCAAGCAAGACTGTTGGAGGTTTCGAAGGTCCAACGTATGACCAACACTCATGCCAAATGAAGGAGTTGTCCAGTCACAACAGCTACAGCTATATTTTGTTCAGCCCAATTGGCTTGAAGCTTTTAATTTTTAAATTTTAATAAAGAGAAAGGAACACAAAGAATTTTTCCAATGAAAATTAAATTGTTCAAAATTTGAAACTGGACTTGTTCTGATAACTTTCTTCCCTTTCAGATCTAGAAACAATAACCATTATATTTTCAACAAATATTTTGTTAACCCAGTGCCAAATTTGAGTAGATAAGAATGAGAAAATTTTGCCTATAACACTAAAAAAACACCCAGTGTTTTGAACAACAAATCTGAATACATTAATAATATTTTTCCTTCATAGAATCTTTATAGCAAGAGAAATCAGCAGTACCATTATTTTCAACATACTGCAAGCCTAGAGGAAGAAACAGCTGTGCATTTGGGAAAATGAAAGATCTTCCCTATAAAAAAAAATGTCTCCAATTCAAATACATAGTTCAAGAATACACTACAGGTGAAGGTTTAGCTTTTTTAGCTTTTAATTTCAGTTAATTTGCTCTCTGGCATGTGACTTGAGCTGAACATGTTGATATAAATTCATCACAGCTTATCCTCCAATTATGCTCCTCACTACAACTGGATGAAAAAGCAGCATGCTTTCTCAAGAGCTGCTTTAGTAACAGCGCTTAATGACAAACGGAGTGTATCTGTGGGGAAAAGAAGTGAGTCAAACTGGAGGGACAGTTTCTGCAGTCAGAATCACTAAAGGTCATTTAAGCAAAGCAAACGATCTCACTGTTTCTTTGAATTTAAATCTCGTCTAGTTGTCCTTGATATCAAACTGGCATTTTATAAAGTGAAGGCTGATATTCCCTGTTGATGTTTCTCATGTATTTTTAAAATGAGATTAGCACTATAGGCTTATGATGAATAAATAAAGGTGCAAACCTTGAGAAAGAAAAAACCAAAACCAAACAATTGGTCAAGATGCTGGTGGTGACATTTTTTTATCACTGTACCTTGTTTAGTTCACCCTCAATCTTATGTAAACTGAGTCCTTACTCACAGGTCAACTGAATCAAAAACTACCAAGGCCAATTATGTACCACTGCCCATGTAATTCCACTTAGTTTTCTATTGGATGTCAAGCTTATAGAACCACGGATCAGGCCAGGGTGTATTCCTGTTTATTCTCTACTAAAGGCTGGCTTAAAGGATTGTTTATGGAGCAAAGAGCATTTTATTTTTCAACTTAAGAGATATCACAAACTCTGATGTCTGAGGCCGTAGTCAAATAGGGCTGAAATTACCAGTTTTTCACAGGCTTTCTTCATCAGATTAGACTACATGAGAGATGCACAAAGGCTGCTGATATGCTTTTCTTGGTGAGTGCACTTTTTTTTTTCCACGTGGATTTCCACTCAGCAGCATCCAAGACTGGCCAAGCCACTTAGACATTCATGACAGAGTTACCCATAGGAAGGTATCAAGGATCTTGTGCAGGTTCAGAAATGTTGCAAAGATGAACTCAGGATGTAATTTCTAAAACTACTGTTACAGACATAGTGAGTTTGGGATTAGCCTCCAAGCTAAAACTCCTAGTGACACTTCTCTTAAATATGTTATTTCATTCTTTGGTTTTAGGCTTTGCCTAGAGGTCATACTATTAGGAAAGTGATTGTGTGGTGTTCTGCTCCGCAGAACATTGTGACCATCCTCATTTACTCTGGTCCTTCACTGTCACACTGTGTCTGACCAGGTGTCTGACCTCCAGAGTGTCACAACTCCCTTGTCACTCCGTGCTTTCCTTCTGTCAGCCTTGGGGGGAAAGTTGTGGGCACTGGCTTAACTAATTTCCTGGCAGTAGGTCAGCTCATGTATGTTTATTTGCCCCGAATGTGGCAAAAAGTTACTGCTGTTTAAGGAAGCAAAATTTGAGTTTCATGACTCTGCATAAGCTCCTGTCAGGACACATTGCCAGTGTTTGGCTTTAAAAGGTTTGCTGAGGCTAGGAGACATGGAAACAACAGCTCCCAGTCAGTAGCAATGTGTCTCAGCAAATGAACAGGGATGGAAGAGACCTCTCCCTTTCCACAGTTGTTAGGTGAGGTATGCTAGCACACACTTCTGAAATCCACTGTAGTGAACAATACAGTGAATGGCAATTCAGCTAGAATGTTCCAATAATGGGTGGAATAGGCAAAATATGAACATAATATTTTGAATAAATGGTGAATTTTATATTTTGGTGAAATATTAATGGTTAAAGACTTGAAGGTCTTACTCCACACTCTTGAAATGAGAACACATGGATGGGACAACTGACCAAGATGTTACTTCACTACTGGCAGAAGTAAACAGTGCAGCCATGATTTTGGGGCTGGCAAGCCTCATGCCGGTGGCGGGGTCATAACAATTTGAAGGCAATGAATGTTATTCTCTCTTCCATTGGAAGGAACGGAGTTTGCACAAAGGACCTTTCCAAGCTAGTAAATGGGATTATTAAGGTGCATTTCTGTTTAGCAGTCTCATTGCAAACTGCTACACAAGACTTCGGATTGCCTGGAGAATTCATGGATCTCTAATTCAGTATGCTCCCAGAATCATCATTATGATCACAGTCACAAATTTGTAAAAGGCTTTATACATGAATTAGGATATTTGGCTGATAGAAACACAGACAAGAAAGGGACAATTTCTGGAGAACTAAGACAGGAGCATTATACTTACTTTTAAGTATGGTACTTTTAAGTAGAAGTACTTTATACTTACATTTATATGCAATACTTTTGCATGTATCAAATAGTATTTTCCCCTCAGCTTTATTAGAGTTTGTTGATGTTAAAAACCCATGCCAGCTGCTGATTTAAAGTGAGAAATCCCAACTTGAGATAGTTTCCTAGCCTTAGTGACCATAACTGTCCCCAGTATATCTTTTATAGATAAGTTTACTCAGAATTTGAATGAAGCTGATGCTATTATGTGTCTTTTTCAATGTCTACATTTATGCCCACATCATCCAGCAGGTCTTTTATGTTCCTCACTTCAGGTCACAGTCCATGTCTTCCACATAGATATGATTGGGACAGAGAAAACTGATAAGTATGTTTTCATGACCTTTTTCCTGATTGGTGTAGGTTTGCAAGATTATAAACGACTCTTTTCTTAGTAAACATTATTCACATTGCTTTTTCAATCTGACACTAAAAATTCTGCCTGTTTACACTTTTCTCTGCAGAATTATTCTGCAAAATGAAATAATCAGCCAAATGTGTAAAAAAATGTTGGGTTAGGGAAGGATGGGAAACCAGTTATTGATTCCTTAGGTAAGACATGAGTCAGACTGCTGCAGTTTTAAATTATGTTGCAGTGCTGTATATTCCAAAGCAAGAGGAAAGATCAGCAGCTTGAGGACGTGGGAGATAAACTCCTAGTTATCACATGCACTGTGTGATTTTTCAGATGGACAGCATGTCAGGGCTGCAGGGGCAGCACAAGAAGGTTTACAGATGGAAAATGCCTTGGAATTTGCTTCTGTTACTGGATGCTGTGGCAGCTGATACAAGTTCCTTTATATTTTTCTGACACCTTGAACCTTGTGAAAAGAAGAGCAAGGAGTAAGAAAAAAAAGAACTGAAATATTTACAATAACTGTAAAGAAACTATGCAAATATTTTGCAGTAGCATCTGTAAAAACAGCTGCAATTAAAGACTTATGTCCTAATTCTTTCAGGTTTTCCCTTAAATACTTGGCTGCAAGAGAAGTAGTCACTGCTAGCTACTGGTAACCGGTTCTAAATTTAAGCTTATAATTGATCAGGTCTAACTTTAAGGGCATTCATAGTCTTCTGAAGATTATTCAACTAATTAGAAAAAAACCTCAGCTTGAAAGAAAAGGGAATTCTTTTCCCTGACTTCACCCTTGCTTCATTCTCTGTAGTACAGTATAGCTTTCTTACTGCATTCCTCCCATAGCTGCTTAGATCTCCCAGGTCCAGTGGGTACACTGTCCTTCCAGAACTCGAGTTTTGCATAGCTTTTTTCCCCACGTTGTCTCAAAGCTGACCCAATAGTCTGAGGCATTTGTACCATGAAACAGATGTACTTTGAGGCATAGGCATCCATGGGGCTACAATTCCATATAAAATGCTGTAAATCAATGGAACAAAAAGCGGAAAATTGCCAAGTGGGATATGAAATTCTGATCAATATCATCTGGGGCATCTGTACTTACACATGGTTTGTCAGAGGGATAACAAGGTGAAAGCTACCCCCTGGCCTTCCCAGGACTTCTGTGGGGTGTCTTGCATGTCACTTGATATATGTAAGCACTCTGCCTTAAGGAGCTGCTCTTCAAACTGCAATGAATGTGAAGCAAAGGCAAAATATTGCAGCTGGAGCATGGAGATCCTTAGAAGTGTAACTAGTCTACTTTGGGAGATAAACTATTAACTTGAAGCATGCCTCACATCTATGACTTGAGCTGCAAATGCATCTACTACTTGAGGATTGATTTAAGGAGAGGAGTTTTCCTGAAGCTGCTGCACGAATCTCAGGGTGTTAGCAACACATCAAGGTCAGTTACATCCAAGAGAGCAACGCACAAAAATAATGAAGGGAAAGCATCTAGGCTCAAATTATCCTGTAGCAGGGGATAAATTTTTTAGGTAGCAACATGCTGAGGTCTGTAAAGACATCTAAATATGCTACACACTGAAAATATTGCTTTATAGATCATCAAAAACTTTAAAAAAATTCTACATATTCAGCGTGAAGAGCTTTATTTGAGAAGAAATTTTGTGCTGCTGTTGATATTTTCAACGCTTTTTGATAGTAATGAAAGAAAATTTACTCCTGGTATATTAATAATACAAAACAAGTATAGGAAAAAAAGAAATATCCAGTGGTCACCCTTGGTAAGGTAGAGAATTTCAGCTTCAAGGAAACATAAGGGATGTCTTCATGCAAAACTTAAAAAAAAAGGCCAGTCAGTTTTTCAGAAAAATTATCTGAGCTGTAGAAAAATTTTCTACTTGAAGTGAGAAAAAAAAAAAAAATCTCCATGTAAGGAGTCTAGACTAAGGGAGCAGTGAAGAAAGAACATTTGGAAACAAGCAGAAAAATTATGTGGAAAGAAGTGGTCAAAAAGAATAGACTACTCTAAAGAAGGGCACCTTGAAACTGGATCTGTCTCACTGCTATACAGCACTGATTTGGTTGCTAGTTATTATTTGATAAAGGCACGGACAAGAAAGGGTCACTCTCATAAAAGATTGCATTGTGGATGCTGATCTTTACTAAATTTTCTATTTGGCATCACATGTAGTTCCCCTGACCGAGGTGAGTCTCCCATCAGAGATTCTCTTGAGTTTGTGTTCCGCATGCAAATACCTAGATAGACAGTCAAATGGATTGGCACCAGAGAGAAAACCTGTGAGTAGGACACCTGACTACAGGGACAGTTCCCGGCTCCAGTCTCTGGTCCCACACTAATTTCTCCCTCTTACATCCAGCACAGGCTGTGAGCAGCAGCAAGAGCAGCAGGTGCCTTAGGCATGGCTCTGTGTAAGGCTCTGCACACCTGCGCTGTAGCATCGCGCGCAACATATACCTGCCGGGCACCAGGGCAGCAATGTCCCAGCACCCTGAGCACCTGAGTCTGCACCTAAATCAGAATCACTAATGCTGCTGTCTTGTCTGCCAAGAGGCTATTCTGATTCAGTGTAGCCTTTGATGGCAATCAGTCCTCTCGTGGTTGTGCTTCATTAGTTGCACAACCAAACTATTGTTAAACTTTGTCTTACCTGAGGGGAACTGGCTTTCTCAGGAAACATTTAACTGTTATCCAGGAAATTAATGTTTTTCATAGTATCTGAATAGCCTAGAAGGAAATAGAGAATTGGTTTGATTTTTTTAGGGGTTTTTTTGTTATTGTGTTTTTATTTTTGGGGTTTGTCGTTGTTTTCCTTTTTTGTTTGTTTGTTTGGTTGGTTGGTTGGTTGGTTTTTTTTTTTTTGGCTT
>WBMY01010283.1:74274-93518 GCA_013397315.1 Donacobius atricapilla
GCATGCCACATCTTTGTTTTTGCAAGGTGAAGAATGTGACAACTGAAGACCTAAAACCAAACCTTCATTCCTGGTAATCATAAGTGCCTCTTAACTCCAGTGAGCTACAAACAACTGATGCTTATTTAGTAGATGTGGTTTGAAAAGAACAGGAATTCTGGAATTTTCTTAGTGAAATATTGCTCAAGAAATTTGTACTTCAACTTTTCATGTGGCTTGATTGTCTTGTATGTATGTAAGTCAATATTACTTTTTGTAAAAACTTGTTCTGGCTGATCACTAACAATTTTAACTTCTATTAAATGACTTTTCTGGATACTTTAAAATATATCAGTTATTAATTCCAGCTTCATTTTTCTATGGACCATTGAAATGTCTTCTGCAGTTAGCAAAGTCTTATGTTTGTTTTTTAATATAAAGTCCTATTATTTTTAATTGCCTCCAATTACTTACAGGGAACTTAAGAACACATTATGTTTCATAATGCTATTTCTCTCCCTGTAAAAGTTTAGGGAAAGTTATATTGTTCTAAGTTTGTAATAATGAAATTAGTACTGACTGGCTACCACCTTTTGAATTGCATCAATCTGGATCAGAATTATTTCCATTATGATAGGTGGATTAGAGAATCATATAATTGTCTCAGCTGGAAGGGACTTTAAAGGTCATCTAATTCAGTTTTCATCTGTTCTATCCAAATAAGCAGATATTTTTATACACATCCATCTTAAGGCAACAAAATATTCTGATTGTACTGCACATTTTAAGGCTAATTGCTCTAGCACAAGTTTGCTTGAAGTTATAAAAGATGAAATGGTTGTTGTAGCAGACGAAAGTAATTACTGGCATAATAGTCATCTGCCTAGCTAAGATCAACAATAAACTACTTCAAAAACTCATTTCCTGCTCTATTTGTGTATCTATTAAATGGTCTGCAGCTTATTTCAAGACATTATTTAATGAATGCACATACAGTTAAACACTGCATGTTTGTGTTCAAGTGTATTAGCAAAGGAGTACCAGTGTACCTTCTATTCCATCCAGTCTATTATACTGTACCCAAGACTGAGCCTTTGGACTTTTGCCATCTACAAGTGAAAAAACATTTACATGTACATATATACAAACAAATTATATCCACCTTCAAAATAATATAATTTTTTTTCACAAAATATACTCTTATTTTACATAATGATTTGCTTTGCCAATTACATAGGAGATGACAATTTTGAAGTCCTATGTTTTACTTTAAAAATAAAACTTTTAGCAGGACATCAGCCTTTCTGATTGTGTATGCTATATTCCAATTACATTAGTACATAAAAAGAACGTAAAATGTCCAAACCATGGACACAAAAACATATATGTTTCCTTTTGAAGCAAAATCTCTTCAAGCATTAAATATTTTGCAGTTGCTCTTCCTGCCTCTTCATTAAATAAGCGTAAAAATTTTCTAGATCTCTTTGAAAGGCAGTATCTTATGGCCGAGACAGCAACAAGCTCACATTTATGTCTTTAATTATTAGAAGTAGTTTGTAAAATTCTAAGACATTAACTTTTTCATAGTTGGAAGTCAGTCATCCTTTTTTATTGACTAAACGCAGAATACACAATAACTGCCTTGTGGTCTGGTTAGAATATGGCACAGTTGATGGTCACTGAACATTTCAGAAAAAGGAAATGATGTGATAAAATTACACAGTCAAAGACACTTCTGTTTATATATTTATCTGAATATCTACTGTTAAAATTTATAGTCTGTGTTTAAAACAACATTTCTGTTTCCCACAGCTCACCTAATCTGTATGCTGACTGAACATTTAAAAGCACAGAGTTTAACATTTAGCTGCTATAAAAATGAATTGTGTGAGGGTAATAATTATGCTAGCAAGTCGGAAAATATCACTTCTAATTTTGTCTTGCTACAAGCATTATGTGTTGCCTCAGGCAAAATACCCAATATCATCATGTTCCCCTTTCCTCACACAATATATGAATAATGACCTTGACATGTGATATTTATTTGGGAGACTTTGTTCAATTTGGAAAGAAGTTTGATATTCTTAGATAAAGAGAATTATTTGAGTAAAACGAGTTTTCTCTGTAGTAATAATGGCTCCTCTGACAACCACTGCAAAAAGACAAAGAATGCAGTAAGAATGGAATTGTAGAAGTTCAATGAATTTCATGAAATACATTTTTGCTCTAATATTTCAGAAGCCACAATTCATCTTCCCCATGTACTTATTCTAGATATCCTTGGTAAACCTGTTGAAGGTATGTTACTAGAACTGTCCTACTTTCACTTCTCACTTCACAAGGTTCTCTTCAGACCCTATTATTTTATGTTAGCCATGTAATTTGGTTACACAGTCAGCTTCATGGCTCTACATTACATCTGTGACTTTTTCAGCAAATGCAAAGAAGGATTCTAGTAAAACATAGAGCAGCAGTGCCCTACATAGCAAACATATTTGCTAAAGATAAATAGAAACTATCCCTAGAGAAATTCTTGTATGTCAATAAGAGATGGGTATACTGGTATAAACTGTCTAAAGTGAACTATTGTAAGTAAACTCTGAATCAAGTTCCTCTGCTCCTATGACAATGGTCACCAAACTGGGGGTTGTAGTTCAACCACTAGAAAAAGGGTCCGTGACCTTCTGTTGCTGTTAATGTTTAGGAGTTTTTATCTCTGTTTCTTAAGAGGCCTATCTGTTGCACCAGGCTGCAGATACAGCAGAGCATTGAACAGCTTTCATCCAGCATCAGTTGCACCGCTGCTCCTGCCTCTCCTTGCTGGGAAGCCCCGCAGCACCATCCCTGGCAGCTCCAGCATGGCTCACTCCACTCGGCAGGCTCCAGCTGAGCTCAGGTGTGAAAGCTGGTGTCTGGGCTTTGTGCTGTGCAGCTGGTTATTTCTGTGGTTGAAGATGGGAAGTTACTCTTTGCATGTGCACAGGAGGGATTTACATTGCAGTACGTGTGAGACTTGCAATTTTGGAAAAGAAAATCTAGTATCTCAAAAGTACAGGAGTCGTATCCTAAAGTCTGGGTTTTAGAAACAGGGACAGCATCTGATTTTCCCTTTTGTACATGCTGGTAAATTTCTATGTTATTCTCACAAGGAAGTACATGATATCTTTATTTATAATTAAGTATCTGATAACAATTGGCATATGACAGTAACTTTAGGAAATACTGGTGGTCTTCTGTACCTTTCTCTATAGACGATCAGAGTGTAAATATTCTGGAGTGATTTTCAGTGCTACACAGGATTGATCACTGTACTACCTCTGTTCTCACAGAGTATATTAAAAACCCCAACCAGCACACTAGCATGGGGTGGGTTAGGTTTTTTTAAATTATTAACTTGCAGTAATTATAATAAAAAAGGATGGGAGGCAGAGCAATTTTTTACTGGGACAGACACATTAACCTACCATTGTAAAGGGGGTAAGTTTGGATTTGGCACTCACAAAAACAAACTTCCCAGCCAGCTGTGCAGATCAGATATCATTACACACACATGGATGGTTAGACAGTGATGTCATGACACGTGTACAAGTGTCCATGTTAGAACCACTCCCCAAGTGTTTGCATTCATATTTTACACACAGTCTGTAAGTCCTGTCTTAATATAATAATTCTGAGACTTAATTTTAAATTTAGTAGTTAAAAAGAAATCATGATTTTAAAAGTTATTGCTCTCCCAAGAGACATCATCAAAACCCTCTGTGTTAAGTCCTGTAAAAACTCATTCCAGAAATACAATTGTTCCCCCAAAGTACCTACAATCTGCCTACAGAGTAAAATAAAGGAACAGAGCATACGAGTGAGGTACCAGAAACAATGAGATGACATAAGCCTCTGAATATTATAATTTTGAGGACCAAGCAATTTTGGGAAAAATATGATATTTTTCATAATGTAATTTATGATCTATAATAGTGCAAATTTTTTTTAATGTGGATGTCTTATGAGCATTTGTCAAAGAAAACAAGAAACTTCGAAAAAGGGGATGAAAGAAGAAAAGAAAGGTCTTGTGAAAACATTTAAAATTTCTTGAAAATTTTTCCAGTAAGTGATGGGCCATATGGTGCCTCTAGGCCTGAAACACTGATATTTCCATATTTCGATCCTGTTGAAAGATATATGAGTTTTAAGTTGTGATGGCATGATAGTTATGGATGAAGAATTATTTATCATATTTAATGAAGGAAAGGAAATATTTTTAAGGGCATAACCCAGGATTATACCCCAGTTTTTAACTGGTTCATTTAAGACTAATTACAATGCTTCTTTTGAGATGCACTTCCATGTACTTTCTCTCCTGTCCCTTCCTTTAGAAAAAATGAGCCCTGAGAGGCCTTTCTGATTGTGAGAATATGAAGGGTAGACACTGTCAGACTACTGCAGCCAGGCAAGAGGGAGTTTACCAGGGGAATAAGGCAAATATGAAACTGATCTTGGATTATAAATAATCTGAATCCACCAGAGCTTTTAAGTTTTTGGAGGCATCTGCTATTCATACTTGCTATGCAAGGGTTGACCAAGTTCAAGATTCAGCATAACTGCTGGCTTGCAACACTGGAAAAGCACACAGCAGGCATTTCTTCTTTGATTCTGTGTTCCTCATGTTTCTTCCCTCTTACCTAATGCTGTATTCCACAGGTGTATACAACACCTCCAAACACAGACTGATTGAGAGAGACATGGTTCAGACTGCACTGCAGCAAGCACACAAAATTTACGTGACATTCTGGTTCTTGTATGTGTTTGCAAGGCCTCTGTTTACTATTCAGCACCATAAATTGGTAGCTAAAGGAAGAAATAACCCTTCTATGAATGGGAAAAAAAATTGTCAAAGATTTGCATTCCCATCCAGACTGAATACAGATCTGAGACTAAATTGTAATAGGAACACAGGAATTGCCTTGATGGACCAGTGAAATGGCCAACTTAATGCAATATCTACTCACTGACATGTGGTCAGTCAAGAAGGTAGAAGTTGCTTTAGAACAGTGCAGCTGAGAAAAAGAAATTAATATAATTTTTTCTACATAATGATTTATTGCCCAGTCAGACTTTATTGAAGGCCATTTTCAGGTTTTTAATTTGTGGCAAAGGTTGAAGTTCATAATCTTTGTAACTGAAAGACTGGAGTTTAGTGCTCACTTCCCAATTGTCATTTTTGCTGTTTTCTTCACCAAGCTCAAGTGGGATTCTTGATACTGATGCCTGAAAATAGATTTGGAAGCCACAGGTCACCTGGATGATGCACTAGAAGGTTATTGCCTTGCAGGCACACAAAAAATGCTACATCTCAATTCTCAGCATCTACTAGAATGTGATTTACCCACTTTGCCATTTTGTCTGTTTCATCTCAGACTTGAATGGCAGCTGCTTTCTCCCAAAAAGCCTGGAATAGAAACTAATGTTATCTCATCTTCAATTCCCACCTCTAATGCTATAGTATTGTTAACCTCTGACGCTGAGAAGACATCAGCTGCTTAAAAAAATTCACAACTGAAATCTAGAAAAAAGTACAAGAGGCTAACAAGTGAAATATTCCAGCCTTAAGGTCTGGTAATTTTCCAGCTGCCAGGACCAGCAGCATACTGGGGGATGAGATGCTTTGCTAGAGGATGCCCCCCCTCTCAGTGTATTGTGCTAGTGCAGCTGAGAAGACAGAGAAGATGGAACAGGAAAAATTCAGCAAAGTCACTTGGGTAAAACTTGCATTGTCTGGGCCGAAGTGCACTTTCTGAAAACAGGTTGTTGTGCCCTTAAAACAGGTACCCATTGCGGTGCTCACTCACAGATAGATTTCAGATTGAACAGGATGGAAGGAAACACTTTCTGGTGTGACAAAGCAAGTTGTGAAAGGCTTTGGCATGTGATGAGTGACAGACATATCAGGAGAGCTGCTGGTGAAGTGCCAACAAGGGAAAAATGATACAGCCTCTTCTTACCATGGCACTGGTTTACTGAAACACATCACATTCTTTCTAATTGTGGTCAAAGAAGGTCAGTTGGCCTCAGAGGAGCCAGGACTCTGAGACAGTGCATTATCTCTCATAAATATGGATGGTAACGTTCTCACAGCATGATCACCCAGACTATTGAGTTGCTTTTATAATTCAGAACATATTTATATAGTGCTATTATGCAGTCTGTACTAAGAGAAATTAAATCAAAAGAAATAAAGGCTATGTCATACAACATTTCAAAAATAAATGTTTGGATTTAAATTTAAGATTACTCTTTGCCTATCCTCTGTTCTAAACATTAGACAGCACTCTTGAAAAGTGAGCATTTGAAAGTATAATCCTGTTAGTTCTTAAGGAGCTCTGAAAAATCAAGAAACACATTCCTGATAAATTACCAGATAGAATCAAGAGAGTACATCTACAGAATTGACTTAATACACTATTAGGGGATAGGAGGTATCAAAACCTCCCTCTAATGCATGAATGAGTTGATAGTACTGTTTCTATCTGCCAGGGTGCAGACAGATCTAGCAATAACAAACACTTCAGAATCTTAGGTAAAATTTTCTGTTACTGTAAGTGAGGGAAGACTGGAAAGGGACAAGGCTGTAATACTACATTAAATCATTTAAAGTATAGCAACAGCTGTGCATAATTAATGTCCCAAGTAAGTAGCAGCTATATAGCTCCACTAACACTGTCTTTAACACAGGTAGCTAAGACTGCAGATGACTTTTCTAAAACACCAATAAAAGCAGTTTAATTTCGATGTCACTGTTCTCCAGACCTGCTGCTAGAGGTCAGGTGTTAATTTGACTGAAACAAGCACATATTGAGGTTCAGTCCAGCACACAAAAATGTCAGGTGAAGTTTCAGTTTAGCAAGGCCAAAAGCCTCACTTTAAGCACATAAAAATTCCTGCTGAGTTCTATGACACCACGAAGTTGTTCAAAGTTGAGCAAGTTTAAGCCGCTTTACAGAATTGACGCTTTAAGTTCTAAGTGATAACAAAGCACTTGTTAAAAAAAAAAATAAAGGAAGAATAAAAAAGAAGCTTGGNCCTAGTTTCTAAGTAAATGTTTGCTCTGTTTTTAGTCTGCATAAAACTTTAAGTCTTTTTGAAATATATGAAATATGTACTGGAACAGTGATTTTTTTAATGTAAATCTTTCAAGTTACTTCAGTGCCAGATCTCAAACTTATCCTAACATTAAATCAAAAAGAAAGAGAGTTTCTTTTTTCTGAGTCGCTGACTCATCTTAAACTGGCACAGATTTTTTAATATCAGCTGAAGTAATTGCAACTTTGAAACCTTAAACTTTTCTATAAACTTATTTTTCCATAACACAGTATAAATAAATTATGAACAGTTGTTAAAAGCACACAAGTACATCAAGAAAAACTGCATTGAGACAAGGGCTGCTGGATTATAGGACAAACTCCAGAAAGATATCTTTTTGAATAGGAATCAACAATTCCTGTGAAGTTGTCCAATGGAGGTTTTAAAGCTATGAGACTTTAAAAGACACATTCATAGCCTGAAGACTGTGATGCCATGAGAGACTTATGCATGTTGCAAATTCTGAAGCCAGTTGATAATTTTTATTCTTCATCAGTCCACAGTTTTCAATTCTATATCTGTAGCTGTGACTGTAACATTCACTACAATGAAGATATTGCTAATTAAAAATGCAGGGTTTTTCCTGTCACTCAGCAGAGTCTACCATGGCAGCTCAGATCATGGGCCATGAAACTATCATCCTCATTTGCATGAAATTTCCTATGTACTTTCTTTTTAAGGATGTTTTAATTTAGTTGAAAATTACAATTAAATTGTCATCTGATGTTGTAGTCTAAAGATATTGTAGAAAGTATGTAAAGAATGGGAGGAATGTAAAGGAGAAGCAAATGAAATGAAGTGTTTCTTGGTTGTCATAGCTTAAAAAAAGAGCTTGGAGATTTCTAGCGACCCAGGAATTATTTAAGAAGATGTCTTACAGAAAGAATAAGTTTTTTTTTCTATGCTGTAGACTTAAGTGAGGTATTTTAGACAAACTGATCATTCCTCAGATTTTAGGGATTTTTACTTCAATTCTATTAATGCAAATTGCCTCTGAATTCGCACAACTTAAGAAAATAAAGGATTTTTTAAATTATATTTCAAGCCTCTTTACCTAAGAAATTAAAATTATTCTGATCTGCAAAGCATAATATTAATTAAAGTACTGAAGATGCATATTTTAGTGTATGTGAAAAAGATTTGGGTAAAATTTGGCCATGTACTGAGCCACAAGCCACTGCATCTGTTAATCAAATACATACAAAAAATAATGCTAAATATTTAACTGAGGTATATGTGCCCATTGTAGATTTCATGCCACTATTTGTGAGGATATTTAAATGAAGGAGTGACTACTCTGACACAATACAAGCTGACCAAAGTGAGGAAGATCAAAGTCTAATCCATCTGTAAACATCAGGGTGACATCTGAGACCAGGTATGCCTCTATCTGAATGTCCAGCTTCTGCTAGTTTGTAAATCTGCATGTTACAGTAACCTTTCTTAGGAGCATCCTTTCACAGCATACATACTAAAAAAATATTGTGTGTGTATATAAATAAGATGTATGCATAGTAAAAAATTAAACAAATCTTTTCTTTTGCCTTCCTTTCTCTTTCCTTCATCACACACCCTGACATGGTTCTTTTGACTATGAAAAGTGAAACTGCTTAATTATCTAGAGGGCTTGAATTAAGGCTTAATGGTATTAGGTCTGAGCATTTCTTTTAAAGAATCTAAATAACCCAATTCCTGTGGCGGGGATAAAGTATGGTATTACTTCCTAATCAGAGTCAGCCTGTTTAGAATACTGTCACAGAAGTAGGAAAATAGGAGCCTTAAAGATCTGTATTTTTCTAAATGAAGGTTTATTGCTCTGCTGGTAAGTTGGAGTAAGAGATGTTCTGAGAAGTCAAGATGAAAAAGAAGAGAAGGCAAACCTATATAATATAAATGGTTTATGTCCCTTAAATCTGGTCTTGTCTAAAGATTATAAAGGAAAATTATTCAGAGGAGCAAGACTCAATTCAGCAGTTTTGGAATATGTACCTGAATGCTAATCATGGTCATCTGCTCACTGATTATTTTCATTTGATTACGTTGAAAAAAGTAATGGTTAATAGTTAATAACATGAAAATATTAATTTCCCCATTCTAGATGTGTTTATTATTTACATATCTGACTACAGAGAAAGATGAGTTTCTTGTATGTGCATGCAAATCAATTGTGGTCTGCCAGGGCAAGGGAACTGGCATAACTTCCATACGTAGTGAAACTGAGAGGCTTTTCCAGGATGTGATACCCCACCGGATGTTTACAAGCAGAACAATGAATTAATCTAAAAGATACGTATTGTATTTTCCACCTAATTGTCCTCAGGCATCTATTTTTGCTACTAGTAAATTTCAGATTTAAAAAAAGAAAGAAACAAACAAACAATAAACCCCAAACCCCCTTCCTCACCCCTCCTCCTCCCTCTCCAGTGTAAAATAAAACCACAACAAACCAGAAAACACACAACAGTTTAGAAAGCTTTTTAGATTACTTTTGACTTTGCATATGTAAGCAAACTGCTATGGTTCTGTTGCCACATTTCTGTGTTTACATAAATTACTTTTTCTATGTGAATGCAGTGGGAGAAANCTTGGTTCTGCTGTACATTGTTTATGGATTTTTTAGGATCCACATGATCTGCCAAACTGGGGAAAACACCGACCGGGATCAGTTTAATGGGCTCAGTTGTCTAGTCATGCAACAGAAATAGCATAGCCAAAGGAATGTTAATGTCTCTGACCTAACTATTTTCTTTGTTGCAATATCAGCAAGGTGCTACTGAAATAATCTCAAAGGTATTTTTAAAGGAGTGGGGTGATGCTGTTTCAAAATCTCCTTAACAATGTCCCTGCCTTTAGCTGTACCTATGAAGAAACTTCAAGTGCAACTCCTGNTAAACCCCAAACCCCCTTCCTCACCCCTCCTCCTCCCTCTCCAGTGTAAAATAAAACCACAACAAACCAGAAAACACACAACAGTTTAGAAAGCTTTTTAGATTACTTTTGACTTTGCATATGTAAGCAAACTGCTATGGTTCTGTTGCCACATTTCTGTGTTTACATAAATTACTTTTTCTATGTGAATGCAGTGGGAGAAATGGTGCAAGAAACACTGAACCAAGCATTTTGCTAAGTGAAACATAGCCTAGGCAACCATTGTGAAAATTACTCAGACAAAGCAGGTAATTCCTATTTTACCACACCTTTGTTATTCCAATCCCAATTGTCTCGAACAGAGCAGTCAAATTGTGTCAGATTTTGCAACCAGACTGCATATCCAATAGACAAAGATGAGGTCAGACTCTGGACATTTGTCCCAGGTGTTATTTCGTTTTCAGTCTCCAAGATATCGTCGCTCTCTAAGTAGGTAGCTGTTTCACTGGTCAGAAAATGAAGCAGAAAGGACAGAAATCTCTTTAGGCTTTTTAGACCTTTCTGTCAGAATGAATGCATTAGCTATGCAATGGGATTCACAAGCTCTTGGATCAGGACTGCTAAATTTAATTCATTTGGGTAACACAATCAATCTTCTAGTCCTGTGTTACAGTGCTGTGGTGCAACCAGTGGGGAGTGAGAACATCTGTGTGGGGGAATTTTGCTTTACATACAGAAAATGGACAGATTACCATCCAGAATTCAGCTTCTGCAAAAACCAAAACTGACTCAGGCAGATCCAATTGCTTGTTTTGCAAGAACCAGAAGCAAATAGAAATATTTTTTCATATCCTCCTGTCTGAGGAAAAGCTTTGCTCTTCTGTAGATTCTTCATGTGAGGAAAGATAGAATGGTATAGAAGCCCCTTCTCAGATTTAGCCATACAGCGTTTCCTATTGCACTACAAGAAAATTTTACTATATCTTCCCTTCTAAAGAAACTCAGAAGTTGAAAAATACTGGCTGCTCATACTTATGTCATGTATTATGTAGTTTCTCAGGCTGTCATGAAAGCCATGGCAGGTAGTTAATCTACAAGCTGATATACATAACTATAAAGAGAGGAATAAACAGAAACCAAAGAGAAAACACCATAAAAGACTTTTTGCCGGTTTCAAGGGTGACCTTTTTTTTTCCTACAGAATACTATGTAGGTATATTTTCCCAGCATTTATTTGATCACGAAATAGCAGCAACTACTGCAGAAAACACTCAGAAACATTTTAACCTTTGAAGTAATGCCAATTCTAGTCTTACCGCTGTCCACAGAGAGTAGTTACATTATACTGAGATATAACCTGTATCATTTCACCAACATGGCAGCAAGATGTGTTTCTATTCCTACCCATCCTGCAGATCATCACGCTTTAGTTGCCAACACTGTGTTTCAGATAGTATTTCCAACTTTTATTGATGTATATAGACATTAGAATATATAGAAAAAAAGATTTGTATATATTAAGTACTTTCATGTATAGGTTATAAGCACTCTTGCATATAATGAAATCACAGGATCATAGCCATGTGGTGTTACTGCAGAGAATTACCAGTAACAGACCATAAAATTTGTAATGAATTTGTAAGTCTTCAGGAAAAAGTCTTTTCAGGCCTGCTAAATGTGAACATCTAATGGCCTGATTGCTGTTTTGGTTTATTTGTTTTAGCTGTGACAGTAATTTCTCTAATTGACCAGTTGACTGTGTCTAATTTGTTTTCCTCATTATCTTTGTGTGGTACAACCACAGTTTTATACAGCTAGTGGTAATAAACAATTATTCTGTAGAGAATGATAAGTTTGTAACTCCAACAAAATGATATCGTGTAAAGAAACACAAGTCCAGGATGGTAACAGAGACCTTTAAAAGCAAAGGATGTAATATAGGTCAGAGCAGGCATGTGGTGATCCTGACAACAGAGACCCATCAGCTACAATCAACTCCCTGATTATCAGTTAAGGAATAGAGTTACAAAGAAAACAGAGGAATAATATTTAACATACATAAAAGCCATTATATACACTATGCTTGTGTAATGCGGGTATAACAGAGAGCTGCAGTCCAATGAAGAACCACAGGGTGTTAGAAAACACATGAAAGTAAAGTGGATACTGGAATAAGGTAAAGAAACCAGCAATATGAACATCATTATCCATTTGGCAAAAGACTTCAGATGCTGATAATTTGCCACAAAGCAGCACCACCACCAGATCAAAATCAACTGCCTTAGGATCAGAAAAGCAGTGGTCAGCTGAACATACCACCAGGAGAAGGGATGGAAACCAACAAGTGTGTATATTACGATTTCAGCTGTATTATTGAGAGTCTTTTCATATAGAAACATCCTAACTTAGTTTTCTTTAATTTTATGTTATATAACAGGACATGGACTAGTACTGATTAAATTCTTAAGATTTCAGGTACATGAACAAGAAATTGTTGACTGTGAATGCATATATATATGGTGTTCTTCCTCTTAGCCCATAACAGGATCTTGTGTGTAACAGTATGACTGGTAAAAGTGGGACTGCTGCTGCAGCCAGTGTTGCAATGTTGCTGTTCCTGAGATGTTTATCCTGGGGTAGGTATGCATTCATCTCCTATTTGGAATGCATCAGTTTATTAATTTCAATTTGTGACCAATATATCCAATATCATAAAATATAAATGAGACCATTACACAGCTGAGTGCTGGGTCTGTTGCCTGTTATGATGAGCACTTCTAAAAGCACCTTCCCCATCAGAGCCCTCCTGAGTGTGATGGGGAGAGGAATTGCAGGAGCACTGGGCTAGCTCTGGTGAATGCAAACACTGGGAATGGGAACAGGAACTCTTTCATCACTCAGAATGGGGAGATGGGTCAGGTTAGCTGACTCACAGGGGTCCATGTCCCTGGTTGAAACTTGTCCTGCCTGGCTACAAGCAGATGGCACAGCTGGCCATCTCCCATAGAGCACTGGGTCATGCACATGACTCAAGGAAAACTATTTACCATTCAAAGATAGAACAACCTTCATTTGCCTAGGAAATGCTCACTTTGAACTGTTTTAGAGAGCCAAGGTAGAGGTTGGAGGATTTCCCTCTGGACATGCTTTCATTTTAGACACCAGGGAAACCTCTTTCCTCTCCCTTTCCAGCTGGGGAGCAAAAATGCTCAGACAAATTGCTTCCTTTTAAAACAAAAATAGTCCAGAGAAAACTCCAGAGCTGCAACAGAAAAATATTTTTTAATGCAAAATCCCCAAATCCTCTTTGTAGGGTAGTTTATAGAAATTTCCTAATGGGAATCGATCCTATTCCATCCTAAAAACTAGTCTTGGATTCACCTGCCAGTACACTGTCTGACCTAAATCAACAGCATACCAGGAACCATGGCCATGGTATGGATGACTACATATCTGTGTCAGACCTATGGCATCACTACATTTCATTTACTAGCATAGAGGCAAACACTGAGACAAATTTTGCATTGACTGATGCTGTAAGCAAATTCTGAAAATTTTGATCTTCTCCTGTAGTTTAGTCAAGCAAGCCTGATCTTCTGCTGGCTTCTGAGCTTTTCTGGCAATGTTAGCTGTGCAATAAAAAAGAAAACTGTCTTAACATTTATGGCATACTTTGCTTCAAGTCTGAACTCCCTGCTTGGCCATGGAAAAGTGTAAGCTGCATTCCAGCACTTCAGAAGCAAGGGTTAGCTATTGCTCATCCTTGTAACTGGTGCTCATCTGTCAAAGGGGAGGGGTGGAAGGGCCTTCTATAATTTTTCTTTTCTTACTTAAATACAGCTGTGCTTTAGCTCAATTCATAGAAATAATTCTGATACATAACTCATGAAGACTAGAGAAATGACCCATTCAGGCACTGTAGGGTCAAATTTGTATTTAGTTTTAACTCCTGACCTCAACAGCAATGTTTTATGTTTTCAGAAATGCCTTTTTAAAGTAGTTGTATTTGAACACATTCACTTTGTTATTTATGCACATAAATACAAGCATCGCACACATCTTCTAGAACTTTCTTGTCTGACACTGGGACTTTCTACAATCTGACCTGAGAAGTTCTGCTTCTGTTTCTCAGGGCTGTACAGAGCCCTGTGAGTAGTTACAGAAGGAAATTGTAACACGCACCTTAGGTTACATCACTGTGATTCACCTGTGCAGCTCAGACCATTTAACTAGATAGCTGCAAAGCACTGACTGTGAGTACAGGAACTCCTCACCTGTCCTGGTACAAGGGAGGAAAGTTGCAGCTCCTTTGCAGAGAGAAGAGTGTGTCTTTACCCTTTTACCCATCACTGCTGAGTCTGGCCAACTGTGTCCTACCTTTTCCTATCACATCTCAGGGACACAGGAAAGGCAACTATCCTGGAGTGTTCAGCAGAACAGTGCAGACCCAGGTAGCATGATACTATTATCTTCTAATATTTTTAATCTTGTTGATATCAAGTAAACTTATAAGCATGACCATAATGCATAAAACTTCATCCCTTTATATTCAGTGGCACAGCCTTAGGCCCTTCTTTTGGCAGATGTTAAACTGCATTAGAGGAAGTTCACAACATATCTGCTGGGTGTTTTCCTACCCTGTAAGCAGTGTGCAGAAGGACATTCAGTGGCCAAAGACACAGAGTACCTGATCTATAGCCATTTTTCAAAGATTTCTTGTATATGGGAATCATCAAGTGATGTAGATATATGTTATGAAAGAACCTGTATAGATCTTCAGATACCTCCATGAAGAGTGGCTTTACCAGGCAAGATAAACCATCTAGAATATCTCTGGAATATTTTCTAGAATATGTAGAATATTTTCTGGATGTAGAAGGATGTGGAAAATGCCTTGGGCTTTGGATAGATGGCTTAAATTATTCTACTAAGAACACTGATATGTTAAAAGCTCCCAGTCTATAAAAGTCTTTGGAAATAAAGGGGTCATGAAAGCAGCTCAGACACATCTTTTGCAGCCCTTTTCTCACAGAATTGCACAAGCACACCATGTCACAGTATACATGCTCCAAATTTGATAAAATGAAAAAAATAACAAGCACTGTGAGAAGAATGTGAGTTTCTTACCCCCAAAAGTACAAAAATGTTTTTGGTTTATTAATATTGTTATTTTTAAAATCAGAGGTATCTTCAAAGGGTATGAAGCCTGCATTTTAAGCAGAAAATCTAAGAGCATTATCATGGCATATATATATAACACTTTACAGTAAATCCTTTATAACTTCTGGTTCAGAGTTACAGAGAACAGACCCAATTCTTCTATCCATAAATTCCTTCTGATGAGATGCCACTTATCTCTAATAGCAGGATGTTTTTAATTAAAAGGAGAAAGATAAAATTGAAATGATACTTCATGTCTGTTATCTTTATTACTGTGAAAGGCACACATAATCTTTTCAACTCTTGCCAGCCCAGATCACATTCCTAGTAACCAGATATGTAAAACTTAAAAATAAGTGTTTATTTCTTATATAAAAGTTGTCTTGTTCACACTGTTTTTTATTGAACTCATATCATAATTGTACTTTTCTTTCATAACTGAAAGAAATGTAATTTAACCCAGATAATATATTCTTATCTGAGGCAAACAATCCTTACAAATGGTGGAGTCTGCATATGAACTATCTTTCTCACTAACTTGCAGACATGAGTGCCAGGTATCAGACAATAAAGCAACAGCAGCAGCAGCAATGACAACAACAAAACCAACAAAATTTAGTGAATTTCTGTGAGCACCTAGCACATTCAATACTGTAAATTTTTCACACCCTGTTTATCACCCAGTGATACTCTTCCAAACTATCCATATGATTACAAACCGTGTCATTAAAAGAGAAAGAAACAGTGAAAACTGGGGTTTTTTTTATTTCCTTTTGACTTAAAATGACTCTGTGCTTCTTCTGCACCAGCTAATAAAAAACACCATTCTGAAATGAAAACACAATATCTACTTTCCTTCATTATTATCACCGGAATAATACTTAAAGCACACAG
This sequence comes from Donacobius atricapilla, assembly GCA_013397315.1. Taxonomy (NCBI): domain Eukaryota; kingdom Metazoa; phylum Chordata; class Aves; order Passeriformes; family Mimidae; genus Donacobius; species Donacobius atricapilla. The sequence goes on from WBMY01010283.1 coordinate 90,310, forward strand.
GGATCATGTGCAAACAGACTACTGAGCCCTGTGTATATAATCTGCTGGAGTTCAGACAAAGAAAAGGAAGTAATTTCCTTATAATCCCCCATACCAACAGTATCAGCACACATCTCAGGAGGAAGACAGGGAGTATGTACAGAGCCTTTGTAAAAGAGAGCATTTGCTGCTTTCTCTATAAAACGCCCATAAGATCAGGAGAATGTAAAGGAGCCTACACCCTTTGAAGAACAGGATAGGAATTAATTAATTCGTCCAGGGAAAAATTCCTTGACTTGAGGGGATACAGATCCATCTCTTCCACTGGTCAAGATAAGGACCTCTTTACAATACAGACAGACCTATATGGAAGTGGGTTAGAGGTTTACCTACCATACTATTTGCTGAAACAGAGCCAGAATTGGGTAGAGTACCTTTTTGTTTGCAAGGTTCACTTTAACATTAAATGTATAAGAGACCAGGGAAGTCAAGACTGGGTTCCAGACCTCCCGCCCTTAAGTGAGTGCACCAGTGACTGTGTTCCTGGTTGATGCTCCTTTAACACTCCTGGCTCCACAGACTTTGTTTTTTTTTTAAAGACCTACTTCTGAGAATAGAGGTAGACAGGAGACTCAAACATTATAACTCGTATGGTTAATATATGCTGGTCTCGATGTAGGCACTTGAAGGAAAGACCACTGTTATACATCCTCACCACATACAGAAGACAGCCAAATGCACTGATCTAATTGCTTAAGACTCCAAGGGGTGGTGGGAGATAAGGGCCAAGTCAGCATTCAGCATCCTCTATTTATCATCTCCTCATTCATCTCCAATTGGTGCACTTATTTTTAAATGCCCATCTCTTCTCATAATTTTACCAGAAACCTAAAAGTTTAACTTCAGGTTTAGAAACCCAGTCTGGCAGTCATAGAGATAAAAGCTATATATCACACTGCTTGATTTGCAACCCATATAAACAGATAACACGGAGTTTATTCCAAGTCCATAAAAATAAATACAGCCAGTAAAGAAAGTCCTGGGAGAATAGTAGCTAAAGAACTCAAAGTCAGTTAAAGCAGTGGTGAAAAATTAACAGCATGAAATATTTCATCCGTGTTACTGATAAAAGAATAAATAGGGAAAGAAAAGCTAGAGTAGCCATTATAATAAAAGAGATGTTCTAAAAAAATTCAAAATCATATATTCACTATCCAAAGAGAGTCATGATAATCTGCACCAGGCTAGCTTCTCACTCAGTGAGTTTATGTTGAATGCAGAGCTGAAATCAATACTGAAGGTACCACTGTGCTTTGAAGACCACTATGGAAATGGGGCATTACATCACCTTTGGTATTAAGTATAAAACGCTCAACAGGAAATGAGAGCAAAAGTATCAAATGCAGATTCTGTTCAGTATACAAAGCAATCTCTCCCATTTATGGAGTTTTTACCTTTGAACCCAGCTGAGGCACCACTTCAAAGACTGCTCTCTTAACTAGGCAGCATCAGTGCTATGATAATACAGACTGGTTTTGGAAAGGAATAATTTGAGAGCTTGGGGCCTTGTTGTGAGGACATCCTTAGTGTCTTTTATTCACCACATTCATGGTGAAAAAAATCAGAACACTACAGAAAGCAGATGATACAATTAACCACCTCTAGATTTACAGGACTGTTAGAGATACACAGGATTCATATTTACCCTCTGCCCAGGGTCAATTCTGTCACATCTGAAGATTACCAAGGACTTGTACAAAGCCAGCTTGAGTTATTTGTTGCTCTCCCCAAATTTAATGTCTAGCAGCAGACCTGAACTATTTTTCTGCCAGCTGAACCACCTGGAAACTTCCATTCAAACAGAACTCTAGTATCAGAATCTACTTGCAGCTTCACAGTGCTCCTCATTGAACAGGAGCTATGAATTCTGCCTCTAAATATTCAAATGAGGCTGGGCATTGGACCAGTAGATGATACCATGATTTGCCCCAGTTTCACATCAGGAGTTGTTATTGCTTTTCACTGATCTTGATGTCTGCTGCAGATAATGTACCTAAAGTTTTATTCTTGGCATTGGTTTTCTTCATATTAGTCTGTCAGTCTGTACTACTCATTACTTTCTTTTACCCACACTGTTGGGTGTATCAACTAAAAGAAACAAATAAATCATTTCTAGTAGATAGTGGCTTGAAACCCATAATGTCAAAAATCATCTTGACCCCGGAAAAAAATGGATTTAGAGCTGCCAGATTTACAGCCTTAGGGCCACAGAAGTTCAGGTGAAAGCCTACCCTCTCTGTGATGCACTTGAAGCATTCCTATATATTCAAGAGGTAACAGAAAAGGAAGCTCTGAGAGAACATGATGGATTTGTGTAGAAATTATACTAGTGGAGCTCCAGAGGCATAAAACACTTTGAATCTTGGGAATAATATAAGAATTCAAGGAAGTGGATTGGTGTTGATCACAGAGGACAACTGATAATTAGGGAGAAATTGTCAGGTCATGCAACAAGGAGCCATGTGTGGAAATGAAACATGAGAAAATGAGAAGGTAAAAGAGGTACAGTGTTTAACAGTGCATGAAAATGGGAAGACAGAGAAAATTAAGACAGAAAATGAGAGCACTGTACTAGAAAACAAACATTAATAGAAAGACTGGAAAGGAGCAAACTGGAAGGAATATGGAAATCTAAAAAAAATGGCAAACGAGAATCAGGTGGCATTTTTCCCCAACATTTTTATTCTTAACTCTGCTTCTTGCCTTAGCTCAAAAGTGAAAGAGAGGAAGGGTTATTTCTCTCATCTTTCCTGCAAGGTATGGACAATATCTCTCTGGAGAACTTCCCTATTCTTCTGTTTGAAGTGCTGTAACTACCTTTTCTCTCCTAGACAACTGTGAACTATGCAAACCATATAAGCATTTTTATGATGGTATATAGAGGTTATGTGCAGACCTCCAGTGAGCCAAGAGGAGATGTCTATGCCTTGGTGTAGTGGTTATCACATCCGCCTAATTTTCATTTTAGTGGAATAGGATTAAAAGAAAAGCAAAACAGGTTCAATTTAAAAATAGAAACAGTTAGATTTATTAACATACAGTAAAGGTAAACAAACAAAAACCAACCACGAAACCCTCTCAAAAACAACCCCCCTCCTCCCTAGCAACAATCTACTTTTCCACGAAAACAATGCAAAGAGACAAAACATCAGAACTCTGAAGTCAGTAGC